>PVKC010005646.1:0-32719 GCA_004027635.1 Crocidura indochinensis | reverse complement strand
TCCATGCTATCTCCCAGGCCCCAAAATAGACTTTAGTGATTTTAGTCTTGCAATTACACTTTTAAGTTAAGGACTCCTTAACTTTTTTTTTTTTTGGTTTTTGGGCCACACCCAGTGACGCTCAGGGGTTACTCCTGGCTATGCGTTCAGAAGTCGCCCCTGGCCTGAGGCACGGGGGATCGAACCGCGGTCCGTCCAAGGCTAGCGCGGTAAGGCAGGCACCTTACCTTCAGTGCCACCGCCCGGCCCCTGACAAGGCTAATATTTATGATGAACTTATATGGAAAGATCCTCAGCAAGATGCAAGAAAAATAGAATCCAAGAGCTCACCAAGAAGGTCATATATTTAGGTACATATTAACATTGAATCAGGGGAATGCCCATCACCAAATTTGTCCTCCCCCCATCCCCGTTCCCTTCCTGCAACCATATCCCCCCTATCACTCCCAGACTGCTAGAGTAGGTAGTCCCCTCTTTGTCTAACTTACTATGAGTGATCATATATCTGTTTGTTCTTGGTACCCTCCTGTGTGTTTCCCCCTCTATTTGAGAGGTGGAACTCAATAATTCGAGTTATGTGGTTCTTTTTTTTTTTTTTTGAAGGAAAGAAAAGCAATAGAATGGGGTAAAAAATACGAAGAAATAAAAAATAAAAAATAAATAAATCAAATAAGCTGAATATGGCAGAGTCCTTCTAGAGGCTTTCAATCTAGGTTTGAGCGAGGACATAAAAAAGGTAATTGAAACACCACATTAGGGGCCCGGGATATATCATGGAGGTAAGGCATTTGCCTTTCATGCTAAAAGGTCATCGGTTCGAATTCCGGTGCCCCATTTGGTCCCCCGTGCCTGCTGGGAGCAATTTCTGAGCATGGAGCCAGGAGTAACCCCTGAGCACTGCCGGGTGTGATCCCCCTCCAAAAAAAAGAAACACCACATTAGTACAGAAAGAAATATCAAATTAAATATCCAGTGAGCACTACAGTAATAAAGACAAGCACCACTCAATAGTCTCAGTTCTGAAATCAAACCATGCCGGAGTAAAAAAAGAGAGACAAAGATAATAAAATAAAATAAAATAAAATAAAATAAAATAAAATTGGAGACATCAACTCCAATATCTACAACAAAATAAAGACATCAATAAAAATCTATCAATCAATAAATTTATATGTGGCAAAATGATTAATTTGTGCTTTTTTTCCTTTTTCTCCCTACATAAGCACAGTAACTATTGGGGATATTATAGAGGGAATTCCCTTGGCCTAGGAGATACAAGGTTTCTCCACCCCTGAAGTATGCTGTCATGGGATTAACTATAGACTCTTTGCATGATCATTCCCTTGGTGCTTTTTTTGGTGTATAGAAGACTTCTGCTTCCTCACAACCATTCTGATAAAAACTCTCAACAAGATGATAATTGATGTAGAGTCAAAGTCATTTACCATATGCCCATGGCAAACATTTTTCTCAGTGAGGAAATACTCAAAGCGTTTCCTCTGAGATCTGACACTGGATAGAATTTCCTTCTCTTGCCACATCTATTCAATATAGTACTGGAAGTATAAGCCATAGCAGTTAAGCAAGATAAAGACATCAAGGCATCCAGATAGGAAAGTAAGAAATCAAGCTCTCACTGTTTGCAGATGACAATATATTATATTTAGAAAACCCTAAAGACTCTACTGAAAAGCTTTTATGTAGAAAAGTGGCAGGCTACAAGATAACTATGAAAAAAATCCATGGCTTTTATATATAATATATTTATATAAATATTATCGTAATAAATATTTTATATATAAAAATAATGAACTTGTTAGATATATTATGAAAGCAATCTCATTCACAATTTTGCCTTAGAAAATCAAGTAACTAGGATTCAATTTAAATAAAGTAGTGAAAAACTTATACAAAGAAAACTACAAAACACTGCTTCGAGAAGTAAAAGAGAACACAAGAAAATAAAATATACTTTGGAAAGGAAGAAATTATACTCAGCTCACAGATTGGTAGGATTCACATCACTAAAATGGCCATACTTCCCAAAGCATCATACAGATTTAATGCCAACTCCATAAGAATGACATTTTTCAAGGAAGAGTTTCAAAAACTCGTATAATTCAGCTGGAACAATAAATGTCCCCAAATAGTTTTAAAAAAACTATTCTTGAAAATAAGAAGATGGAAGGCATTACTTCCTCCAACTTTAAACTGTAGTAAAAAGCAATAGTCATTAAAATAAGCTTGGTATTTGAATAAAAGCAGACCCTCAGATCAATAGAATAGATGAGTACTCGGAGATTGACCCAGATGTACAATCAATTAATCTTTGATAAAGTGTCAAGAAATAAAAAGTGGAGCAAGGAAAACCTCTTCCACAAGTGGTGTTGGGAAAAATTGGTCAACTATTTGCAAAAAAATGAATGCAGAATTCTCCTTAATACTAGGAACAAAGGTCCAATTAAGATGGGTTAAAGACCTTGTTATCTGACCTGAAACCATAAGTTACATAGAGGAAAGCATATGTAAAACATTCCATGACATTAAAACTAAAGCATATGTAGTGCACTTCATGACATTAAAGCTAAAAGCTTCTTCAAGGATACAACGCCACTGGCCCACAAGTGGAAGTAAAGATAAATAAATGGGACTGCATTAAACTACAGACTACATTCTGCACTTCAAAGAAAAGAGTGACTAGAATACAAAGTTTACCCATGAATGGGATAAACTATTCATCCAATATCCATCAGATATGAGGTTAGTATCTATGATTTACAAGACACCAATAGAACTTAGTGAGAAAAAACACCTAACCCCATCCAAAAAATTGGAGGAGTGAACAAACATTTCCTTAAAGAAGAAATACAGATGGCCAAACATCACCTGAAAATATGCTTTATATAACTAATCATCAGGGAGATGCAAATCAAAAACAATGATGAGGTATCATCTCATGCCACAGAGACTGACACACAACACAAAGTTCAAGAATATCCTATGCAGATATGCATATGGGGAGAAATGGACTCTTATTCATTGCTATTGGGAATGTTGACTGGCCCAGCCTTTTTTGGACAACAATATGGATATTTCTCACAAAACTATGAGCCTTCATATGACCTTGCAATACCATTCCTAGGAATATACCCATAAACACCCTGCAGATAAAGTCTTTGCATTTCTAGGTTCATCACAGCACTATTTACAATAGTCAGAATCTGGAAACAACCCAACAGTCTGAGAAGAGATGAGTGCTAAAGAAACTTTGGTGTATCTACACAATGGAATTTTATGTAGCTATTAGTAAAAATGAACTCATGAAATTTGATTATACCTGGATGGATATGGATTATTGCAACAGCAAATGTAATTTATGAATATAAGAAAAACAAATATACTATGGTAATAATATACAGAGACAACACAAATGAAGTCCAGGAGTAGCAGTCATGGTAGAAAGCTTCACACAAGTAATGTTGCATTGTGGTTATTGTAGAGAAGAATCCATTATGATACTAGTAGTTGGAAATGATCACTGTGGACATGAACAAGGTGCTGAAAAGTGATAAAGCTATATGCTTGTTACTCCTTTGGCACAGGAGTACAAAGCACAGCACCAAAAAGGAAAAAAAAAGAGAGTGTGAAAGAGAAGTAATATATATGCTTAGATGCAGACACGGATAAGGGTAGGAGAAAGAGGAGACATAAAATATTAAAGGTGATGGCAGAAGGGAAACTGTGGACATTGGTGGTGGGAAATATGCACTGGTGAAGGGTGGTGTACATTGTATGACTGAAATTCAATCATGAAAAATTTTGTAACCATGGTGCTTAAATAAATAAATTAAAACAGACAAAAACCCAAAGGGAGTTGAGGAGAAAGATGGGGCAGGAGAGACGTATGAGGATTGGGTAATATTTTTGGAACTTGGTATATTTCAGGCAAAAACATTTATAGCTAAGATACTGATGAAATGCATTAATTACTTTCATCAGGATTTTAGAGGCTTTTGAGAGTTTCTGACTGTACTTACATGTTAAAATCACCAGATAATTTCTCATTGGAAAAAAAGATAAGCACTGGTTGTACAATACACATTCATAGAGGTATATGTGTCCTACCTCAGGACATGTATATTTGGTATTATAGATAAGTGTCAATTATATTTTTATCATCATTATACTTACCAGAATATTTGACTTTCTCATTATTCTGTCTCCAGCAAATTCAATTTTAAGGGATTTTTTTTTATCAGTTAATTTATACTTTACCCAAGGAGCACATTTGTGGTATTATGTAATCATCACAACATTTTTAAATCATTTAGTTCAATCTAATTTAAATTTCTGTAAAATTATACCATTGAAATTTAAAATCACGAAATCTCACTTTCTTAGCCACCCACCAAATATTAACAGGTAGAACAAATATGGTTGAATTTTCTAAACAAATCTATGTGCACTTTTAAAAAACACACCTAGTACTCTAATTATGGGACACAAATTACAACAAAGTTAAAAAATTAAAAACTATTTGTTAAGGAATCAGACTAAGAGGTGTGAGGGAAGCTGGAGACTTTGTTGGAGGGAAGTCAAATTGGTGTTGAGATTGGTGTTGGAAAGTCTGTTGTTAACAAGTTTCTAAGTCATAGTAAGAGCCCAACTTCCCTGAAAAAATGGCTACATAGGCAAATCTTAATAATTTTCCAGAATGATTACCATTAAACAAGTATTTCTCAATCATATTCCAACATTAGCTACCTTCCAATCTTGTTTTCTTCCTGTGATCCTCTGTCATCAACGTGATTTTTTCACCAGTGTCTACCCTGCTCCCGGGAATATCTGGGAATGTGTGGGGGTGATGGCATATAGCCTGCATTGGAGAAATTCAGATAGAAACAACATACTCTACACATTACTCAAGTAAGTCAGAAATCAATGAGGAAAGAACTAAAAACAATTTCTAAATAACTGTAGTTGAAAAACTGTAGTTGATAGAACAGAGAAAAAAATAGAAATACCTAGAAATGCCATGACTACATCAGTACATTTTTGAAATACAATTAAAACAGCATGTAGAAATGTATAGCTTCATTATTAATTCTATAACAGAAAACGAAGGAGACTCAAAAGTAAAATATAATATGCAATTTTAGAAGTAGATAAGAAATGATGGAATCAAATCAGAGCATATATAATGAAGACACCAGTCTATAAAACAGAAAAGTAAAGATGTGAAAGAACCAGAGATTAAGTTGATTCTTTAAAAAAGATGAACATAAATGCAAATATCTGGTCAAATTAATGAAAGTAAAGAAAAAAACGGTTTTGAGCTACATTTAGGTTAAAAAAGAATCATTTCACTCAGAAATTAAACGAATAATAAATTATTTTGACCTTTTCAGGTTAGACCATGGAAGATATACTTTAGAAACCAAACTTCAGTTGCATATAGGATTTCTTTTTTTCAATCTGTACTAGCCTATATATTCAATGTGCTTTTTTTTTTTTCACAAAGGCTGGGTGGGGTTGGGAGAACCCAGTATATACCAGTCCTGACAAAATTTAGAAATTGTTAGACTTTGTTTTTATTGCTGTAGTTTTGAGCCCCATTTTTGGTACTCAGCGGTTATTCCTGGTTCAGAGATCACAACGGATAGTGGTACTCAAGGTAACATATCCAATGCAAGGAATCAAACTAGCATTAGCCATACTGTAGTCACTGTATGCCTCCTCTCGGCCCCGAAACTGTTAGTCTTAAAGTTATCAAATATGTTTCCTTTACATGTATGTTGCTCTTACCTGAACTTAGGGCATTTTGGTCTATGTTAATATTGACTGGTAAGTCAGACAACTTCCTGTGGGAATTTTAAAAGCTTACAGAGTAGATTCATTCCTTGAGTAGTCTCCCTTCAATTCTATCTTCCATAATATCTCTAATCTCTGACCTCTGTTTTTAATAAGATTTTTTGAGCTATATTTGGGTGTTTCATTCATATTTTATACAGTTTCATTGTTACTAATGGGAAGGTTCCCCTGAATAAATTATTTCACCGTTCCTTAAACACAATTCACTTTCTACTTGACATACTTAGAAAATGGTGTGTTTCTAGGAATTATTTCAAAAAATTCAGTAGGTAAATTTTCAATTTTATTCTCATATTTAATGTTTACTATTCTTCCATCAAATTTTCTTTCAAACATAATATATCTCTGTTGAAACCTTATTGTTATCCTTCAATATTTTTCTTTAGTTTCAATGAAATAGCTTTTTCATGGAAATAGATTTATTTATTATGAAATAAACCCTAACTTAAGGTATAAAATGTTGTTCTCCAGGTACTGATAAATGCAACAGACTTAAAAACTCTTTCTACAATCTAAAAGAGAGAAATTATTTTCAATTCTCATGATATAACTCAAGGCAATTTAGAGAGAAGAAATAACATGCTAAGCATATACAGCTTAGAGACTAAGGAATCTGGGATTCGAACCAAGTATTCTGCATAGAGTCTTGGACATTATGCTACTGCTGCTTGCATAACTTTTCAGTCAGAAGTACTCTCCCTTTTCTTTAAATTCCCCTAACACATTAAATCCTTTTGGCCATTAATCATACTCGGCTTAATTACTGAAATATGTTTCTATTCTCAACAGACCCTGAACGCAAAGGCATTATCTTATTCATAACTTTCTATGAGCAATTGTTAAATAGACTTGGATTCAAATCCCCCTCTCTATTACTAGTCGACCTCATATGAAGTCATATAACCTTTAGAATATTTTGCCATTTACAGAGACTATATACAACATTACATGCGATGTTAGTGAAAATTAAATAAAATAATGTAGAAGACTCATAGAAAAGATCTATCGCTGCCAGACATTGTTGTAAAAATAATTTAAGGTGTTTTCTCCTGTAACATCTTCTTTAATCACACCAGCAACTATGAAGTCATCAAGATCTCCATTTTCCAGAAGAAAAAAAATGGCGCTGTATCGTGGTAACAGACATTCAGTAAATGTTTGGAACTGAATGACTTTCAGCTTGGTCTTTAAATGTTTCTCCAGACATTGATTCTCCTTCTAATAAGGAACTCTGCCCACCATCCCCCGTACATGGGGGCAAGGTGAAAGGTTGGATAACAGCTCTCAAATCAATCTTTGAAAGCAAAAGCAGTTGACCCTTTGCCAGCCTTCCCTGGTCTAATTGACTTCCCGGAGTGAAACCTTTATTTTGAAACAGAACTCCAGAGGCACCACTGACTCAAAAGACAAAAATAATATGGTTAACTCTGTTTGTTTTGCTGGGGATAAAGTGTCCCTGAGCCCATAACAAATGTCCTCTTGTTAATAAATGGAAAAGCATAATTAAGACGAATTTTTTCCACCACTTTTAACAAGCTTTCAGTTTCCTCTCTACCCCACTCTCTCATTTTTTTTTAATGAGATACCAATTTCCTCCTGCCAGATACTAAAAGATACTTGAAGCAGTAAAATAGACAGCTTTGATTTTTGTCTGAGTGTGAAGCTTTGGAATTAATTTATCCTTCTGAGACCTGTACCACACTTGTCCTTGGCTAAATGACCTGTTAATCTTTAAAAATTAACAAGGCATCTCAGGCCAAAATGTGAAAGAATAAAAGGACAAAGAAGGTGGAAGAGGGAGGAGAAAAGGAGTGAAAATTTACTTTGATTGCAGTGTGGAAACAATCTTATTCCGCCCTGCTGTCATGTTAGCATCTTCTCAAGACACAGAACGAAAATGAAGACCTTTATCTTGATTTCCTGTAATATTTTTCCTATGAAGATCCAATTGTTACCTCCAACACTTACCAAGACTGGAGACTTGGTTTGAGCTTGGCTGATGTAAACAGAGACCAACATTGTGGCACCAGAAACATTTGCTGGAACATGTAAGTGGTTCGGCTCAAGACAAAAACTCTTCTGAAAGCTATAGAAGAAGCCCAGTGCAATCTACACTCCATCTGGAAAGACACGAACTTGATATATTTGAGAAGTTGACTGCTTTTTTATAAAGTTATTTTTATTTAAAAAACTTTAAAAGATTTTAGCATTCTTAGAACTCCTACAGATGAACATGAGAATATGATTTACACTTAGCAAAAATTGTACCTTGTTCCAAGCATCTCTTATTGAAGACTACTTTGTTCCACTGTTGGAAACCATGTGGCATAAATATAGAGGCTCCCACTTTTTTATTTGGCTGCTGTTTTTTTGTGTGTTTGTTTATTAATAATTTTTATTTTTATCAAAGTGGATTACAAATCATTCTCAGTGGTATTTTAGGTACATAGTGACATTGATTCAGGGGCATTCCCACCACCAATGTTGATGTTCCCACTTTTATCTGTGCTTGCACCTTTGCTTCTCTTCAGCACAGATAACTACCTCACCTAAAAAATATTATTTTTTATTTTTCAGTTTGGGGCCACACACAGTAGTGCTTATATCTTACTTCTGGTTCTGAACCAAGGAACTATCCTTGGTGGACTTGGATAGCCAACCTATAGGGTGTAGGAAATAGTCAACCAATCAATCAATCAATCAGATTGGCAATCAATCAATCATGACAGGCAAAGTCGGGGTGCTGGAGAGATAGCATGGAGGTAAGGCATTTGCCTTCCATGCTGAAGGACGGTGGTTCGAAGCCCAGTATCCCACATGGTCCTGCAAGCCTGACAGGGGTGATTGCTGAGCATAGAGTCAAAAGTAACCCCTGTGCGCTGCTGGGTGTGACCAAAAAAACTAAAACAAAACAAACAAAAAAAGAAAGGCAAAGTCCTACATCCTTTACTCTAGCACCCTTGTTAACTCCGATAAAACCCTTTAAAAACAATTTTTCAAATGTGATTCAAATCTGCTAAAAGTCGTGCAAATATTAATTAAACCACTTTAAACAATCCACAGAATTGCAGAAACCATCACCATTAATCTGTTTAGAACACGCCCTTCCACCATGAAAAAGAACTTTAAACTTTTATTTGATTAACTTGTATGTAGGTCACATGTTTTACAATAGTGTTAACATTTACGGTCTTGATGTTCACAGTTACCATACTTCATCACCACCAAGTGCTCATGACCCTCACACTGTCCTTCTGTTACTCTTGTCTAACTCTCTATTCACACCTATTTTCTTACTCCACTACATGGTAGTAGTTTTGTAAGCAAAGTTCAAAGGTTTTTTGTTATTCAACAGTAGGTATTTCCTTGTTTGTTTCTGTATACAACATAGATGAAAGAAATTATCTGGTATCTATCCATTTCCTTTTTTTTTTTTTTTTTTTTTTTGGTTTTTGGGTCACACCCGGCAGCGCTCAGGGGTTACTCCTGGCTCCATGCTCAGAAATTGCTCCTGGCAGGCACAGGGGACCATATGGGGCACCGGGATTCGAACCGATGACCTTTTGCATGAAAGGTAAACGTCTTACCTCCATGCTATCTCCCAGGCCCATCCTTTTCCTTTTTAATTATTTCACTTAACATGATACCCTCTAATTGCTACAAATTTCAACTGCAACATTTAGTCTTTACTTAAAGGTGAGTAGATTCCATATATATAATTCCATATATATATTCATTTGGAATAGTATATTGCAAATATTCTGTCCCATTGTGTGGTACTTGCCTACTTGCTCTTGGTGTACAGAATCAAATAAGTATTATAATTTTAATAATATTAAGTCTTTTAATCATAAACACAGGAAGGAAATCTTTTTTTAAATATATATTTTATTTAAACAACTTGATTACATACATGATTGTGTTTAGGTTTCAGCCATGTAAAGAATACCACTCGGGGCCCGGGAGATAGCATGGAGGTAAGGCATTTGCCTTTCATGCAAAAGGTCATCGGTTCGAATCCTGGTGCCCCATATGGTCCCCTGTGCCTGCCAGGAGCAATTTCTGAGCACATAGCCAGGAGTAACCCCTGAGCACTGCAGGGTGTGACCCCCCCCCAAAAAAAAGAATACCACCCATCACCAGTGCAACGTTCCCATCTCCAATGTCCCAAATCTCCCTCCTCCACACTCTACCCCCACCTGTACTCTAGATAGGCTTTCTATTTCCCTCATACATTCTCATTGTTAGGATAGTTCACAACGTAGTTATTTCTCTAACTAAACTCATCCCTGTTTGTGGTGAGCTTCATGAGGTGAGCTGTAACTTCCAGTCCTCCTCTCTTTTGTGTCTGAAAATTATTATTTCAAGAATGTCTTTCATTTTTCTTAAAACCCATAAATGAGTGAGACCATTCTGCATCTTTTTTCTCTCTCTGACTTATTTCACTCAGCATAATAGATTCCATGTATAGAAAAATGTCATGACTTCATCTCTCCTGACAGCTGCATAATATTCCATTGTGTATATGTACCACAGTTTCTTTAGTCATTCATCTGTTTCCAGAGTCTTACTATGGTAAATAGTGCTGCAATGAATATAGGTGTACAGAAGGGATCTATGTATTGTTTTTTGTGTTCCTAGGTTATATTCCTTGGAGTGGTATAACTGGATTGTATGGGAGCTCGATTTCCAGTTTTTGGAGGAATCTTCATATTGCTTTCCAAAAAGGTTGAACTAGATGGCATTACCACCAGCAGTGGATAAGAGTTCCTTTCTCTCCGCATCCCCGCCAACGCTGCTTGTTCTCATTCTTTGTGATGTGTGCCAATCTTTTTATTTAGAGTTTATAAGATAACTTAACTGATATTTTGTAATTTTAAGAGTACCAGTTGAAGCTGGTAACTTTTCTTTAAAAAATAGAAATGTGGGCATTTATGTTTTTGGTGTAAAAAGTGAATATGCCTTCATCATTATCACTGTGCAAAATACAATTCACCACTGTCCTTATAACACCTCTGATCTTCCCCAGATGTTCCTTCCTGACTTCGACTCCTCATTCACATTCTTCTTCCTTGTAAGCGTCTTTTCTGTTATTAGAGTCTAAAGGTTTGTTTCCAGTGGCAAAGCCTAGTCTCTTTCTTTCTTTATGTCCCACATTGATGAGACCATAGTCATTTGCTATTCACTCTCTGACATTCTGACATTCTACATTTGATGACAAATTCTAGTTTCAACCCTTCCCTTCTCTTCCTTTCCTTTCCCTCCCCTTCTCTTTCTTTTCATTCCATTCCCCTCCCTTTTCCTTCCCTCCCTTCCATTTTCTTTCATTGCCCTCCCCTCCCTTCCCTTCCCTTCCCTTCATTCCCTTCTTCCCTTCCCTTCTTCCTTTCCCTTCCCTCCTTCCTTTCCCTTCCATTTCGTTCCCTTCCCTTCCATTCCCTTCCCTTCCCTTCCATTCTCTCCTTTTCTCTCCCCTTCCCTTCCATTCTCCTACTTTTCTCTTCCCTCCCCTTCCCTTCCCCTTCCCTTCTCTTCCCTTCCATTCCTTACCCTTCTTCCCTCCCCTCCCCTCTCCCCTTCCCTCCCTTCCCCTTCTTCCCTTCCCTTCCTTTTCCATCCCTTCATTTCCCTTCCCTTCATTTCTTTTCTTCTCCTGGTGGTTCTCAGAGGGACTCTATGTCACAGCCAGGTTGTATGCATGCAAGATAAGTGCCCTACTCATTGTACCATCTGTGTCACCATGGATTCCATCCTTTTTTGTAGCTGCATAGTCCGTTGTGTGTAAAACAATTTCTTTTTCCACTTTTTAAAAGTAATCATTGTGCATAAAAATAAAGTTAATTTTTGTATAAGGATGCAGTGACTTACAAAATTACAAAGCATTATTTTTCTTTTATTGAAAACTTATTTAGAAAAATATGAGGGGAGAGGGGGAGAAAGTATGTGTACCATAGAGAACACGGACTTCATCAGCGTAGAACAGCAAGGAAGATAAGATCTAAGACATGTTGGATAAGCAAGTGAGATGCATGTTTAAAGTAGAGCAAGGGTTTAAAGATTAAGCCTTTTATTATTATTATTATTAATTATTATTAATTTTATTGCTTTTTTCCACACCTGGCTGTAATCAGCACATACTTCTGGGTCTGTGATCAGGGATTACTCCTGGCTTCCTAGGGACTAAATCTAGCAATTTAAGCTGTGTGCAAGGTAAGGACCCTACTCACTGTACTATCTTTCTGACTTGCAGAGCAGGTCATCGGTTCGAATCCCGGTGCCCCATATGGTCCCCCGTGCCTGCCAGGAGCAATTTCTGAGCATGGAGCCAGGAGTAACCCCTGAGCACTGCCGGGTGTGACCCAAAAACCAAAAAAAAAAAAATCTTATGTAGATTTTATGGGGAAGATGAGAAGGGGCCTCCTAAGTGGGCTCACAAATTTTTGGGGGCCTTAGCAGCAATTTGTGGTCTAATTGACTAGCAGTTCAATGTCCATTGCCCCGGCCATGTAATGTTCAGGTCACCTTCAGCAATATTGGAGACTTCCAGGGCCATATCTGGTGAGGGTTGGGGGAATATGTGGTATCAGGTATCAAACCTAGCTGAAGTAGGTATGTGTGTGTGTATATATACATATTTGGTTTTGGGGTCACACTCAGTGACACTCAGGGGTTACTCTTGGCTATGTGCTCAGAAATTGCTCCTGGCTTGGGAGACCATATGGGACACCGGGGATTGAACCGATGTCCATCCTGGAATAGCTGCATGCAAAGCAAAGGACCTACCACTGAGCTACTGCTCAGGCCCCGTAAACACATTTTTACTGCTGTATTTTCTCCTGACCCAAATTCTTATTTTTAAATTGAGCTCTGAGCATACTTTCTATACAAGATCATATCATCTGCATTTTGAGGTAGTTTTTCTTTCTGCTTCCTCTTCTAGGAAATTTAGACTTCTAGGAAACTTTGACTTAAAAATTTAAAAAAATTGCAAAAATTAAATTAAAAAATTTAAATAAAGATTTATATTAAAAATGTACTGCCCTAATTAAAATCCCTAATACAATTCTGATCGTAAGTTATAAAACAATACCTCTTCTATTGTTCCTTATCTTAGTTATGTATCGTTTTTAGATGTTTTTAGTCATGCTTAATAAATTATCTATCCCTAATTTTCAGAGTAATTCTATAATGAAGGTGTTGGACTTCGTCAAATTCCTGTACTATATCTATTAAGTTGTCTATGTGGCTTACATTAAAATACTGCATTTCATTGAGTTCTATGATTTTGGAATAAATTATAGTATATAATCCTTTCAGAATGATGCTGAGTTTAGTTTGCTAGTGTTTTGATGAAAATAAATTTATCTATGCCACTGGGCATTACAAAAGGGCATTACACTTCCTAGGGGGTACAAGAACAATTGGCAGGAAATTGTGACATTGGTGGGAGGAATTGTATTGGCTTAAAGAAGGATGTGGTGGGGGCATTCAGTGATCTTTTTTTTTTTTGGAAAGCAAAGGATCAGTGTGTCATAAGTTTGCAAAATCTGGCCAATAATTTTATTTCTCAGCATGGTTATATTATCAACATAATACTAACCTTATAAAATGAGTTATGAGATATTTTTTGACAATGTTTATGAATTATTATATTAATTCTTCTTCAAATATTTGATGTAATTCTCCAATGAAGTTGATAAAACTTTGTATGTTCTTTATGGTAAAATTTAAATTACTACTTAAATGTTATCATTTTTATTAAGCCTTTTTTGGGGGGGATTTTTGGGCCACACCCTGTGACACTCAGGGGTTACTCCTGGCTATCCTCTCAGAAATCGCCCCTGGCTTGGGGGACCATATGGGACTCTGGGGAATGAACTTCGTCCTGGGTCAGCTGATTGCAAGGCAAAAGTCCTACCGCTGCGCCGTCGCTTCTGCCCTATATTAAGCCATTTTTAATTACTTTACTTAGTTTAGATAATTTGTGTGTGTGGTTTTGTTTGTTTGTTTATGGGTCACACTGGTGGTGCTCGGGGATTCCTCCTGGCTCTGTTTTTGGGAATTACTCTTGGCAGGCACAGGGGACCATATGAGATGCCTGGTTATAAAATACAGGTGGTCCATGTGCAAGGCATCACAAACTACCTGTTGTGTTATAACTGCAGCTTCCAAAACTTAATTTTTTGTTTTTATTTTAATGATTTTCTCAATTATTTCACATTATTTATTAGTTTTTGCTTATTTAAAACAGTCACACCAAGACACTACCAATTACGAGAGACTGAAAAATTGTCTAAACTTTGCTTTTGTGCTTTTTTATCTTTCTCTTCAGTAATATTCTATTCTACAAGTTATCCAGACTGTCACCTGAACAGATATAGGTCATACTAGCAATCATACTCCACTACTTCTCTCAGTCTTCAGCAAGAAATAAAATAAAAGAACTAGTGAAGACAACATGTGTTCTTTGGATTGATGCTATGAGCCACTTGTTTAATAAAATAATCTATTATAATACTGGAAATACCAAACACTGGGAATACAAACATCTATATTTCTTGCCCATCAAAACACTGACAATCCTGTCACTTTTTCTAAGTTATTATGTGGATTTCTTTCCACACAAGACAATATCACACAACATTTATCAACACTAATGATTTAGAAATTGCAATGCTAGATATTTATTATATACCTGTATATTTAAAAACACAAGCCATGCACTAGAATTTTCAGATCCACGTTTTCCTACTTGTTCAAAATGTAATCAACAATAGATAGGGTAAATAAGTATGGTGTTTTTACATAATGAGGCATTACATCACAATGAAAATGAACTTTATAACTAATTGAATAGCATAAGTAATGCTTAGTAAAATACTGTTGAGACAAAACAGATTCATGTACACAATAATACAATGCTAGATTCCAATGAAGTATAAAATAAGTTGATTTGAAACTAATTTATTAGCCATTGCCAAATTTTTGGTCCTTGGGGACAGTCAGGCCTGATAATATAATTTAATGTTTATGTTCACAGATAGGAATGGAGGATGCAACTGCATGCTATGAACTCCTGCTACATAACTCATTCATTGAATATGTTATTGTAATCTGTTTTCAATTGTAGGTCATTTACCATTATAATACTCATGATTTTAGATTGCTTTTAGGAAAGAAACCTGGATGCTTCAGAGGAGTTAGACAATATTTTATGGTGTAGACTCCTCTTACAGTGCTCATTATATTATCACTTAGTTATATAGACTTGAAAATCATGATTGTTTTTAAGAATGCTATATACATAATCTAAGCCATGAAGCCATTTTCAGTAAAGTTTAGCCTGACCAATCATGATTGGCTAGAAAATGGAAAACCTTTTTAGCTGACTTGTGGCTTCATATTTTTAAGAATTCTGTAGCATTTCACTTGGGTAAATTTTTCAATTATAACACATGGATTTAACCTCAGTATCTGTCTATGTGTGCACATGAGTGTATTTGTTGGCAACCTCAATGACTGGCTAATGTCCATTTGTAATATACATAATACTTGTCTATGTTGTATACTGACCTTCCCCCTGTTCTGTATAATCCACCTTCCCCCCTTCACTTACCACATTACAAATTCTTTTCTAGCCTTCACTATTGCCCCATCTGTTATTTCCTCCCATTTCCCCCTTTTTACCCTCAGTTTTTAACTCCTCAGGAAGCAGAACATTCCCCCATGCCAGCCAGCTGCCAACCAACCCTCAAAGTAAAAAGACAGATTTTCAGCCTGAGAA
Source organism: Crocidura indochinensis (assembly GCA_004027635.1). Taxonomy (NCBI): domain Eukaryota; kingdom Metazoa; phylum Chordata; class Mammalia; order Eulipotyphla; family Soricidae; genus Crocidura; species Crocidura indochinensis. The sequence continues at coordinate 17,064 of PVKC010005646.1, read as the reverse complement.
GAAACTTGCCACTGCCTCTGCTGCTGATTTGCTCTCAGTGGCCCCTTTTCTCCCACCTTCCTTTGCTGTGGACTGTTGCTCGCTACCAGATTTGGCCTCTGAGAAGCCCCCAGCTCGAGGACATCTCCTGATATGTGTCTGCTGGAAGTCATTTCTTAGACTCCACAAGACAAACTCACAGGCTGAAGCTGTGCTCCTGATTTTATCACCCCCAAGACTATTTCAAAAGACTTAAAGGGGATATGTATATCTCCTTTGAATATTTCTTAAGATGTATTTCCTTAATAGGTTTAACCTGTATTGTCTATCTTCTTATGAAGTGGCAATTTTTCCCATTTGGGAGGATCTGTTTAGTAAGAAATTTTAGTAGATATTTCTTTAGTGTTTGAATTCATGTTAGAATCAGGTTATCAAGATTGTTTAGCTTGTTATTTTACCCCCATATGCACCAGCAGTATCATGTGGCATTGATCCTTTTAGCATAGGCACAATTAAAAGGAGAAAACATTTTGGGGGGTCACAACTGGCAGCGCTAGGGGTTACTCCTGACTCTGTGTCCAGAAATTGCCCCTCGCAGTCTCAGGGAACCTTATGGGATGCCAGGATTTGAACCACTGTTCTTCTTCATGCAAGGCAAATGCCTTATCGCCATGCTATCTCTCCAGCCCCAAAAAGGAGAAATCTTATGTATGCAAACAAATTCTTATCAAATAGAGGTTGAACGCATACATTTTATATTGCAGTAGGGCCGCACAACCTAAACACTTGTCATGCTAACTTGGCTTAAGTTTCAGAAGATCAAATATTGACCATTCACTCTGAACCTTGGGTCCCATCAATGGAAGCAGAACTGTTTTGTACATCAGCACCAGGAATAGGACTTCTACTAGGGAAGAAGTCTGGCATCGACTTAATCCAGAGTGGGTTCATATGACAGCTTGACGATTTGGTAACAACAAAAAGAACCTGCTTTCAGAGCAGGGTTCTCTGCATTGTCACCAAATGGTGAGATGAAACTGGAAGACACCCCGCATCACTCTGATTTCGACATAGGATATGTAGGGAAAACAAGATCTCTAACTACAGAAACCTGACAGCAACAACTGTGATTGTGAAGAGTTTTTAATGGAACCACTGAGAAGACTTTGGAGTCAGACAACTTAATATGCCTGGACCCTGTTGTTGGTCTTATGCCAGGATACTTCATGGGTAAAGTCTCCCTGTTTTTCAGGTCAAAGATTTTTTTCTTTCTATTTTCCCCATTTTTCTGTGCCTATGCAAACAACAACCGCCACACACACACACACACACACACACACACACACACACACACACACACACACACACACACACACCTTTTTATTGTATTTTTATCTCTTATCTTTAGAAAAAGAGCTTAATAAACCTTCTGCTAGTGTATTAAAGACTTTATTGGAGATAAAATAATTTTCACAAATACACTTGCTACTGAACTTTTTATTCTCTTTTTCTACTATTCCATTTATCTTTCAGTTTTTTTCTATTTTCTTCCTATTTTTCCAATAACTTTGCTTTCCTTATCTTGAAAATAATATATTATGATCAGTTATGTCAACTATCTGTACATTTTCTTTAAATAAAAAATTAAAAATAAAAGCTATATCAAAAATAAATAAAACAAATTTATCTTTGGTAAACAATGGAAAAATTCACAACTAATTTTGGGGGGCAGGTATCCCTGAACTTCTTGTTATGATGATCACTATCAGCTAGGTGTCCTAATTTTATGAGAAAGATCTATATTTTAGTTGAAATATTGAAGTGTATTTCCCTTTATGTGAATCATATTTCACACATGCATACCGAATGATGTCCTATCAGTAGTTGGATTTATACATCCTACCTCTCCTTGCCCTGTATTTGAACTGTGTTTACAGAAATATTTTCTTGGGTCACACCCAGCAGTGCTCAGGGGTTACTCCTGGCTCCATGCTCAGAAATTGCTCCTGGCAGGCACGGGGGAACATATGGGGCACCGGGATTCGAACCGATGACCTTTTGCATGAAAGGCAAACGCCTTACCTCCATGCTATCTCCCGGGCCCCAACAGAACTATTTTCAATTTAATTTACTCACTCTTGGATTTAGGACAGTGGTGTAATAATAATAGAAACATGTTTGCTTTGTTTAATTGTTGTTCCTATCCTACAACTCAAAATTTAGCTTCTCTTTTTTTATTAAAATTACTTTATCTAAACACTGTGGACATATTTTTATAGTAGTTATTTTATTCACAAATAGCAAGTTATTCGTGATTGAATTTAAGTCTTCCTTCCTTCCTTCTTCCTTCCTTCCTTCCTTCCTTCTTTCTTTCTTTCTCTTTCTTCTTTCTTTCTTTTTTCTTTTTCTTTTTTCTTTCTTTCTTTCTTTCCTTCTTTCTTTCTTTCATTCTTTCTTCCTTCTCTCTCTTTCTCTCTTTCTTTTTCTTTCTTTCTTTCTCTATTCCTTCCTTCCTTTCTTTTTTTATCTTTCTTCTTTCTTTTTCTATTCCTTCCTTCCTTTCTCTATCTTTCTTCTTTCTTTTTCTTTCAATCTTTCTCTTTCTTTATTCCTTCCTTCCTTCCTTCCTTTCTTTCTTTCACTTCTTTCTTTCATGCATAGGGAATACAAGGCCACAAATATTATTATTATTATTATTATTATTATTATTATTATTTTGGTTTGTGGACCACAATCAACAGCACTCAAGGGTTACTCCTGATTCTTCACTCAGAAATTTTTTCTGACAGGCTCAGGGGACCATGTAGGATGCCAGGGATCAAACCTGGGTCCTCCCTCAGTGGACTGCATGAAGGACAAATACCCTACTCCTGTGCTATCACTCTAGCCCACAAATCCTAAAATTTTGTTGAAAAATGGCACATATAACTTGTTAAATTATAATTGACTAGAGAAATCAATATAGCCAAACCTAGTAAAACAAGGCAAGAACTGATCACTCTTTCACATGTTAAAATAGGAATACAGTCCTTCCATTAACATGTAAATCTATTAGAATAATTATTCTTACCCCTTACTTACAATGTTAGAGCGTTTAACCCAGGAAATTAGGGTTCAAACTAGACAATAGATATACAGAGCCAATTTTTTTAAGCTATTGCTCAGTGTCTTCAGAGTTATACTTCCAAGACTCTCATATAATATAGAAAGAAGGAGGCAAATGTTTTTCTCAAAGCAAATTGCTGATGGGAATGGTTATTGGAGCTTGAAATGGTTTAATGATATACCTGCATCTATTTATGGAACTGCCACTTGAGTGTTCTCTTGATTCTGTTTGTCCCAGTTATGTGATTTTTATGATAATTTTACATCTAACTTGATATATTCCTTCTGGGAAGTCAGTATTAAAATTATGGGATTGTTGCTTGAAATTTGAGTAGAAATAAAAAATGATCAGACCTAAACACCAAATCCAAAGTCAATGACAACAAATCAAGACCCCCAATCTACAATGAGCTATACACAGAGGAGACCAGTTATATCAGCAGTCCAGGGGGCTAAAGTGGAAGAATGAGATACACGCTGGGAACAGGGAGGACAACACTGGTCATGGGAATGACCCTGATTCACTGTCACTTTGTACTTTAAATATAATATGAAAGACTTGTGATTCACATTGGTCACAATAAAAATGATAATAAATAAATAAAATTATGGGAGTGTTGCATGACTACATAAGCAGCCACACGATCTCACAAATTTGATGATCAGCAGAGCTGAACTGATGAATTAATATGGCAATGGCATAGTTTGGGGTCCTTGACAGGATTCCAGTGTGATCAGCTTTGAGGCCAGTATGTCCAAGAGTTTTTCCTGCTTGTTGGGTCCATAATTCATGGCATTAGAGCATTAGAAAATATCATTTTACAGGCATGATCCTGTAGGTAGTTTATTAAATAAAATAGAAGATACCAAATAAATAGCAAATAACAAGTTTTTAGATTAAATATGTCCTAAATATTTCATGAAGCATAACCTTACACAAAAATATTTATTTAAAATAAAGTGGGAGGGAGGTAAAAAAGTTATTTTTTTAAATCTGGGGTTCAAATTTATTTTACTTTCTATTTTAGGGAGTATTTTGAGGGGGTTACACCCCTTGGTTCTCAGGGGTTACTCCTGGCTCTGCACTCAGAAATCTCTCCTGGCAAGCTCAGGGGATCATATGGGATACTGGTAATAGAACCAGGTTTCATCCTATGTTCGCAGTCTACCCTACCATTGTGCCATTGCTCTGGCCCCTGATTTTACTTTCTAAATTTGGTAGGGCTTTTACAGAAAGTGTCTATTAATCACATACCTACAGTAATATTATTTGTTAGCGTTAAGAATTTATTTAAAGGTTTATCACAAAATATTTAATATTATATATCAGAATGTAAGTTTAAAAAGTTTTCAAGATAAAAAGGGAGACAAGGAGAAAACGACAGAAGAAAAAAGGACACTGGGGTCTTTATTTTAATTAAGAAACAAAATCTTACAATCCATATAGTTTAATATTGTTTATGCCAGAATAGGTTTTACCTCATTCCAATAAGAGTTGTCTTTTGTTTGATTTTATTTCAACAGTTTCAATGTCCAGTGTGTTTCAGCTTAAAAATTAAGTTAATTTCCAACTTCATTGACATTACATAACATTCAGTAAGTTATCTTTATTCAATAAAGTTGGAACAAGTTAGACAAAGGGCCTTTTGCAAAAATTACAAAAATGATGCACATATACATTATGCATTTTATTTTCATTTAGAACATATGTCAGCTTTTAGCTATAAAGTCATAAAGTCCACAGCTATTTTTTTGAATATCAGTTCTGAGTATTAGTTTATTGCCATCACCAATAAACAAAGAAAGACAAAGAGTATCTCTCATTGTGTTTTACTTTCTACAGAATGTACTGAGCATTTAAGGACACATTTAAAGCAATCTGATTGCAGATACCATCCGTATTTAAAAAAATATAGTTCTTCCATCTTCTACAATGTCCTGCCTCAGCATTCTTTTTACAAATTTACTGAATCATTCCAATTAACTGTTTTTTACATTTATATCACATTAATGTAATATATTTCATTTAACAAATAGCTAATGTTTTTATATTACATAAAATAATTACATAGTCAATATGATGCGAATATATTGGTCCATCTATTATAATAAAATTTTTATTTGAACTTATAGTTATATTCTACTTTATGTTCAACTTATATGCAGTGGAAATAAGACAGTAAGTTCGTATGAGTCACCATCTTTTCTAAGCTGTTATCTTATCTACTAGGAAGCAAAAAGTTAGATTAAACAATTTCTCAAGGTTAATTTCACCTAAAAAATACCTCATAGAATATGTTATTACTCAATTTTGACAATGGGAAGTCTTTATTTTCATAACCTGTGGAATTTTAGTGGCTATATATTTGCATTTGATAATTTATTCTTGCATTTATCCACTAGTAAATAGTCAATGTATAAAAATATAATTAATTTATTTAGGAGCCTTGAAAACTTCTAAAAAAATCTCCAGATAATTCTGGGACTAAGGTTTCAAATAATTAATAATATTTCCCATTAAAGTTATGAAACCAATTCTCAACAATGTGCAATTTTACTGTTCTAAGCTGCATTCAACCAGAATGATACAACAGAACTCATTAATTAAAAAAAAAAGTCCTAGTTTTCTTCACAGCATTATAGCAATGTTTTACCATATCTAAAGACTTCTCTTCACAATCAAGAAGTTCCACATATAAAAGCATAAAATGTTCTTTTTGTATTTAGTATTACAATTTTCATCACAATTTTTCTTATCCTGAAATGTAAAGCTTTCCATGAATTCCTCAAACTGAACATTAAATTGGGCTGTGTTTCTCATTTCAGTAAAGTCAGATTTTTGCAAGTAACATTTCTGTTGTTGTTGTCCTTCTATGGATTTTCCTTTTCAAAAATGTTCCTTGGAGCCAGGAAAAGAGATTCATTGTTGGAATGATGGATTTTGCTTTTTGTTAAAGAAGACAGGGTGCTCGGGGTGGGGTCTGGCCATTTCCTTTCCCAAAACACAGCTCTAAAGCTCAGTCAAGGTAAAGACCTAAACAACCTGACAAGATCGCTTTAACGCAACAGCAAATAAAGGTGATCCCAACAGGGGTCTTAGGGAACGGTGGCTGGGTTTAATTCACTATTAATGAACAGGAGTTTCTTCTATTGGTAGCCTTGCCACTATAGAGGAGCTTACAGAACAGGCTGGGACACGCCTCAGGAGAGCATATTTCCTTGGCTAAAATAAATGAATCTTGGTACAGACTTAAAGGGCTCCAGGTCTGTTGAAATCCAACCCTTCCTTCAAACCCAGATTAAAGGCTACCTCCCTTCCTCGATTAAACAAGCCGAGATTGTCTTTCCTTTCCTGAAATCACATCATATTTGCTTCCCCTCATTTTAATTCACTTAGATTATACTTCAATGTATACTCACAGTTTAAAAATTCCTTTTATTTATTACTTGCCTGATCTTCCCCCTTCCAATTATAAATACTTTAGAGGAAAGAATTCACTCTTGCACTCTTGAAAAATATTTTTTCTGACTTTTATTGCAACACCATGATTTACCAAGTTGTTCAAGACAGTCATTTCAGGCATTCAATGAAAGAGGTCAGTTTTATTTGTTGTTGCATTTCTATACTATGAGCTGAGAATAAGAGACAGAAAATAAGCAAAGGTAAATTAATTTTGGAGAGCACATTCTGATGTTAATGATGTTTCTGTAAATAAATACTTGCAATATAATCTGTATAATTGGTATATTAGAACTGGATACAAGAAGGGAAGAAATTGAGGGGTTTTTTTTGTTTTGTTTGAGCTTTCATAAAGCATTCTATGCTATTTCCCCTACTTCAGCTAAACAATATTTTAGAAGCTCCCAACAGTTCAAATATTCTCTATCAGTGTAATCTTGAATATTCAAGAACAGTTGACACAGTTCTAAGTTGTATGCAATCCTCCTCTATTTGTGAAAAGAATTCCTCACTCCCACTTTAGGTTATATTTATAACTTTCTCAATCCTACTCTGTAGCTACCGATGACACAGGGTAAGAATTTACTTTAGCTGGGTCAACATAATATCAAGTAATGAAAATGATGGCACATCTAATCAATGAAATCTATCAACCTGCCTATTCTTATGCCACTCTAGATGATCCATTTCAAACATGAGTTCTTTAAATCTGCATTGCTAAGAAAAAATCACACCCTAGTCTTAAGCTTTGATACATCAATGGGCTCATATTAAAAATATTGAAATTCTTAAATGCTTTTTATATGTTAGTGGCTAATCAGTTAATCTCAGTGCAGGCTACATAGGTACAGCACTTTTCATGGTAAAGAATGATGACAATAAACAGGTACTGCTAAAAATATTCATAAATTAAGCAACCAAGTCTTATTCTAAAGCAAAATCCAGAAAATGTTTATATTTGAATAAAGAATTGGGTATTTTCACTCTTCCATCAAAACAAAGCAAAATAAATCAATTACTTCAAGTTCAAGGTAGATTCTCGCATCAGGTTTTAGCTTGGATTTTCTGTTTATTTTTTTCCCTCTCTGCCTTTTGTGTTCCTGAGCCAAACTGAATAACTCTGGTCCATTGTTAGTCTAGAAAGCATGTCTTGTGGTTTGCCAAAACTCTGGGACCAATCTTGAACGTGAAAACTTTTGAAAAGGGTGGCATCGCCCGCAGAAATTTGTCCCAAGCTAAAAATGTCAGAAATGACAGGATGTCGTTTTTGTTTTTCCATTTGCCCTATTTTTCTGGAATATGAGCCTCACTGAGTCAGCTGGGCTATGTTTGTTAGCTGCTAATAGTGGCAAAAACTGGCATTGAAATAAACTCCTTCCAGAGAAGAGATCCTGTTTCCACCATTACCACTTTCCTAGGACTAATTCAGCACCCAGGCTCTGGGAAGATTTATGAGCTGCTTAAAACATTCATGTTTACTTACTGCTGATCATTGGAAATTCAAGGGTGAGAACTGGGTTGTTAGCAGTTAGGGAACCCTCTGTTCCAGGCCTATGATTTCTGGACACCCCTAGATTTATCTCTGTATGGCTACTTTCACAGCTTCCCCCACCCCAATTTCATGTCACAGGTTTCCTCCTGGACTTTACATAGAAATGCCAAAATCCCTTAAGTGTGAAACAGATTGAAAGGTAGAAAATAATTATAGAGCTAGTATAAGAACACATAGTTTATATTTTATGGGGTACATTCACATAATCACCTGGTTTATTTATTCATTCAACCAATCATACACTCGTGGACCATATGCTTAGTTATTAGTCAATGCATGCCAGAAGCTGGTCCTAGCTTTGTATTTTGCAAATCTAGGATACTACTTATTTTTTATGAAATGCTATTTAACTCTATAAAATCCCTTAAAAATTTGCCATTATAATACTATTTATGTGTATCAAATATGAAAAGTATTAATCGTGACATTATAAGAAGAATGTGTGGAAATCAACAAATAGGATAAAGATAAGACAGAAAGATATGTGATGGCTAAAAAGATAAAAAATATGCAGTGTGGTAGATATAATATTAAATAAGGAATCCCAGTTGCTAACTCTCCAAACTAGCCAAAGACTGATGCTGTAACACTATGGGACTTTATTTTTAATCTGATTAGTAAGCACAGGCAAAATTAATCCTTCTACATTTAATGGAAAAGAGACCACGCAAAAGAGAAAAAACAAAAGCACTTATGTGGGTGTATCAGATATTGCTAAAGGTCCTTTAGTTTGGAGTTTCTAGGGTCACCCCCCCCCAAAACTGAGATGGGAGCAGTGAGATGCTATGGGGACCATTGTGCCAGAAACCTAACCCAGTGTTGCATCACATAGGTTAATTATTTTACCTTTATACTCTCTTTCTGCAAAAGAACCTCTCTTAAATTTAAATTATTTGACCAGTATAGTGATTTTAGAAACTTGACTTGGGGCCAGAGAGATAGTACAGCGGTTTACGCTTTTGTCTTCCAGGCTTCTAACTTCAGTTTGATCTAGATCCCTACATATAGACCCTCAAATGCTGCCAGGAAGGATCTCTGAGCATAGAGCCAGGAGTTAAGCCCTGACTACTCAGGGTGTGGCCTATCCCCAAAAAACAAAACAAAACCATAAAACTTGCCTCCATGAGTTCATACGTATTTGATTTGTCATTACTATGCTGTAGTAGAGTGTTGAATTTTATATTTTTCTTTCCCATTTACGCTCATTGAACTTCAGAAATAAGCTTTTATTCGAATGAAGGGTCCTAAAATTTAAAAAGAATAAAGTCATAACACACACACACACACACACACACACACACGGCTAGCTGGTCTCTAACATCCTGTGATCTGGTGTTAATTACTGTTAGTCCATCTTTGGAATATTTTAATTTTTTTTCCATAGGGGCCGCACCCTGTAGAGCTCAGTAGCGGGCTGGGGGAGACGATAGGGAACTCCCTACTCAGGCAGGCAAAGCCATGCTGCACCACCCATCTGTGCTTTAGGACTCCTCTGGCAACTCCTTACAATGAACTATCTCTCTAGCCATAACTATTGGAATGAAAAATAATTACATGAACAAAGACTTGTAATACAATTTTAGATATCATGCTTAAAAAGATGAGAGGAAGAAGTACAGAAATCTCCAAATCCACATGTTCCTTCCACCCACTCCCAGCCAGCCCCTTGTTTACATTAATCCTAGTTTCATGCACTTAACAGATTTTCATGCTATAAAGATACCTTAAAATGTGCATTAACTTATGTTCAGAATAGATCTTTCTTAAGTTCCTAAATTCCTTGAGCCATTCATTCTCTTCAAAATCAAGAAATTTGTAAAACAAAACACTCTTTCAGTGACTTAAGAATTTCTCATTTTCTGGGTTTTTTTTTGTGTCTTATGATTTTCTTCATTTTTCCCCTTTCTTCTTTTTAAATTGATATTTATAACATATAGATAGACTCATCATGGGTTTTTGTTGGTTGGTTTTGGAATATAAGATAAATTAATAGCAATTTAACCCAACCTAAATGAGAAGATGGTTTAATATTTTATTTTATTTACTTTTTTATATTTTCTGTTGAGACCAATATGAATCACAAATCTTTCAGTGTTATATTTAAGATATATAGTGACAGTGAATTGGGGCAATTCTCACCACCAGTGCTGATCTCTGTTCATGTCTGTTCCCAGTAAGTCCCATATCTCCACCCTTAAGCCCCTGGACTGCTGGTATAACAAATCCCTTTTGTGTATAGCTTTTTGTCATAGTTTGAGTCTCTTGATACTATTGTCATTAATTTTGGGTTGGGTATTAAGGGCTGATCTTTTTTTTTGTTTGTTTTAATACTTTAATAGTTTAATACTCACAGGGTATTTTAGCTAGACATAGAGATATAGATAGATATAAATATATAGAAAGAGAAAAGAAGAAAGAGAAAGATATAAAGAGATAAAGGGACACTGTCTGTACCAAAGAAATGTGTTTATCACAAAGAATTAGGTAACAGGGTGGAATTAGAAAGATAAAAAACATATAATTTTGGGAAAGGGGAATATTTAGAAATGAGACTGGACTAATAGAGTCTTGCCTACCGAGGCTTGTTGTTGTTTTGTAGGACTTTAAGGCAAGAGAACAAAATATAGTCATCCCAAAAGGCATGTGTCTGAAAGAGAAACATGATTTAGTTAGATAGTAGTAAATAGAGAGGCACTAAAGAAGTGAGGGGGTTTAAGCAATGAATTTTAAGAAATGTATGAGTCAGGATCATTAAGTTCCTACCAATAAGTAAGATAAATATGGTGGGACAATTTTGAGGAGACTCAACTTTCCTACTGAGACAGTGAGTCACTGTCTTACTACACATTCTTTATTTCTTTTTTTCTGTTGTATCATGGTAATAATCTTTTAACTAGCCTTCTTCAGTCTCTACGTCTTTTTCACTAAGGATTTATCTATCCAAAATAAAATTTTGCCATATTATTAAGATTGGATAAATGCTCATTGAGTACAGAGCTAAAAAAGCCAAAACTTGTCTTCTTTTATCATCTCAGTGACTTTACTTGCTATATCCCCAGAAACCTTCGGCTACATAATATCAGTCACACTAAGCTGTTCAGTGTGTCTCAATTATAATTTGAAGTTACTTTCACTGTACCTGTTCACTTTGCTTAGAAATATCTTATGAGTCCGTTCACCCTTTCTTCTAACAATCAATTCAAAAGCTATCTATTCCACAAAGACCTTCTTGTGTTTTCTCACAGCCTCTTTTTGCTCTCTTTCTCCCACTCTCCCTCTATCTTCACTATTCCTTTCTATCTCTATTGGGATTTTTATCTCATCTTCCACAGCACCAAATGACTTCAACATCAAATAATTTTATCTGGATCTTTTTCTCCCATCATATTTGAAGCTTCAAAGTGTTGCTCTAAATAATATATTATATTACCATCATAGCTATTTTATAGCTATTTTTTATTTTATATTTTTATTTTTATATTTTATATTTATTACTTTATAGAGTTGTGCACATGTTATTATTTTCTTTTCTGATTGTCTACTATCATCATTTTAGAAAAACAAGAAAAAATGAGAATAACCATCATTAGAATAAAGCAAGAGGCTGTTGGAGATCTTGTATTGGTGACATCACCAGGGAAACCCCAAGCTCATAGTCAGAAGAATACAAGGTGTGGTACAAAAAGCAGTATTGCCACAAAAATAAACAAATAAATCTTTTCCCCCAAACTTGCAAACAGCTAAAAAAGACTGGATAATTTAGAAAGGATTGTTTAAGATGTTGAGTAAAGGAATTTTTTGTTCATGAAACACAAATGTCACAGAAAGGGACTGCAATATAGTCTGTCTAGAGAATTGACTTTTAAAACAAACTAAGCTATGTTATATTGCACTGAATTAAGAGAAAAATATTTTCAATAAATAAGTTTATTGTATTTAATATTACAGTTTGAAAAGTTATTGTTTAAAGGAAAAAGGAGAGTGAAAGAGGAGGATAAGAGGAGGAGGAGGAGAGGGAGAATGACAAAGAAGTATGACTGAATATGTAATTTCACCATTTTTTTATAAATTTATTTGCAAAGCTCTTTGTATGTGTTTGACTGCATATTGTTTCCATGTGTTTTTGTGGGTGTGTTTGTTTATGAGGAATTTAACAGTATAAAAATGTGTGGTTTTCCTGTGTGCAAGTAATTCAGTCCAGTAGAATAATGATATGTGCATGTAGTTAGTGTACCAGTGGATTGTGGACGGGGTCTATCGGTAGAATATTGTAAATTTTGAAAGTATATTTATTAATAAATATAAGAGTCTATATTTTACATGTGAACATCTTATAATTATCAATGTGAATTTTTGAAGAACTGCAGTAACATTAAATGCACACAACTATGTATAAAACTATTTTTAGTGTTTTCTTTTTCAAAATTGTAAATTTTGCAGAGAAACATTGTACACAGAAGATGTAGAAGCTGAATAAAGTAGAATGATTTTCTATAGTTTTTTATCTTTTGGATGGAACTTGGTCAGTGTAGTCTGTAAAAGCTTAAGGCCAGCATCCTAATTATTCATTAATAACCACAGTCCGCTACCCCCATTTTGTTCAACTTTAAGCTTCTAAAATAAATCAATAGCCAAATGCAAGGAAGTCATGTGATTCTATACCTGTGCCCCAAAGAAAGAGTGGCTGTGTAATAATATAAAGGCAACAATGTTGGGGTACATTTGCAACTTGGTCTAAACCAGAGTTCTCCTGTTTACCAGACATTTTGCTATAAGTTCTATGAGTCTTAGTTCTCTTAACAATTTAATAATGTTAAAGTGAACCATTTGAGTTCTAAGAATGTTTGTGAGAAAAAGGCCGTATATGAAGCCTGACAATGAAATAAAATCCCAATAAATATGAATGCCTTAACATAATGAATAACCACATATAAAATAATGAGGCTGAAAGAGAAATGTATATTTCTAATATCTCTGTGATCTTCCTTAGTAAGAAGGCAAGTAGAAGAATTCTGAGTTGGCTGATAATGGTTAAGAATGGAGAGGTTTGCCCTCTTAAGGTTTGCCCAATTTCCTAGTGCTTTCCAAAATGGTCTCCTACCTCTAATTTCAAATTCAGCCTTACCATAAGTCAGATTGAAAAATTGTTGCTTCCGATATGGAGATTCCTCCAAAAACTGGAAATTGAGTTCCCATATGATCCAGCTATACCACTCCTAGGAATATACCCTAGGAACACAAAAATACAATAAAAAACCCCTTCCTTACATCTATATTCATTGTAGCACTATTTACCATAGCAAGACTCTGTTAACAACCAAGATGCCCTTAAACAGACGAATGGCTAAAGAAACTGTGGTACATATACACAATGGAATATTCTGCAGCTGTCGGGAGAGATGAAGTCATGAAATTTTCCTATACATGAATGTACGTGGAATCTATGATGCTGAGGGAAATAAGTCAGAGAGAGAGAGAGAGAGAGAGAGAGAGAGAGAGAGAGAGAGAGAGAGAAACGCAGAATGGTCTCACTCATCTATGGGTTTTAAGAAAAATGAAGGACATTCTTGCAATAATTTTCAGACACAAAAGAGAGAAGGACTGGAAGTTACAGCTCACCTCATGAAGCTCATCACAAACAATGATGAGTTTAGTTAGAGAAATAACTGCATTTTTAACTGTCCTAATAATGAGAATGTATGAGGGAAATAGAAAGCCTGTCTAGAGTACAGGCGGGGGTTGGGTGGGGAGGAGGGAGATTTGGGACATTGGTGATGGGAATGTTGCACTGGTGATGGGTGGTGTTCTTTACATGACTGAAACCCAAACACAATCATGTATGTAATCAAGGTGTTTAAATAAAATTAAAAAAAAAAAGAAAAATAGTTGCTTCCTTTCTCCTCCACTTTAGGACCTTACTAAAGAGAAATGAGTTTGAGGAGAAACATTAAGCTATCAATAGGTTGCCCATCCTTCTCATCAGATAGTGTGTAATATTTAGAACGAAAAAAAGAAATCTGACACAAGAATATTTAAGTAGTGTGTAAATATTTGAGGTACTATGTATCTTGATTCCTAAAGCTGGGTGGTGCTCACCTCCCAATTTATAACTTGCCATCATCCTTCCACCCATAATTTACCTGCAAAAATGCTGCCAATGTGGGATAAGCATGGGATTTGGATCTGTGTCCTTTTTAGTCAATTGACTCATTAATTACTCTGAATAGAATGAATACTTAATTTTTAATTCATGTGAAATTTAAAAGAGAGAATGCAATCCATATGGTTCTGATTTAATTATATTTGTATCATCAAAATAATCTGTCTCTTTTTAAAAAGCTCTACCTTAGCCAAGAAATTTAACAAAGCTTTTTTAAATAAGTAGTTTAAGTATTATTTCTTAAAATCAGAAAAACATACTTGACTGTGTAAGTCAATTCTCTGAACAAATTTTAGACGGGGCTAAATTTTGGACACCTTTAAATACTAAGTTGGATTTAAATATGTGGAGACCAACTTGTTAGACATCTGAGCAAACTATCTTACACCAGAAGAATAGAAACCATACTCCTCAACAGCTATGTTTCTAACACCCACCCCCATAAAAATCTTCTTCCTTCTGTGTTATATTAAAAACAAAAACAGTTCTGAATCTTTCTTGCTGCTGCCTAGCTTGTTTCCAGACAAGTCGCTCACAGCCAGCCATTTCAAAGCTACTAAGCACTAACTTCTAGAAGTCTGAACTTCTAAAAATAATTTTTTATTGTCAATAGTATCGCAACTTTCAGGAGCATAATTATTTTATATATTTCTATTCTTATGACTCACTACTAAAGGTTAGAGGGATATCCAACCATCAAAAACACTTCTCTAGCCATTTCTCTTTCTCCTATTTTTTTCTACAGTAATCACAGTCATTTTTCCCAATTCTAGGAGTTAGTTGTTTATTGCCACTTCTTTTTTTTCTCTTTTTATATCTTTATTTAAACACCTTGATTACAAGGATGATTGTAGTTGGGTTTCAGTCATGTAAAGAACACCCCTGCTTTACCTATGCAACATTCCCACCACCAATGTCCCAAATTTCCCTCCTCCCCACCCTGTCTGTACTATAGACAAGCTTTTTACTTCCCTCATTCGTTCACATTGTTATGATAGTTCTCAATGTAGTTATTTCTCTAACTGCACTCATCACTCTTTGTGGTGAGCTTAATGTTACAGGCTGGACCTTTCAGCCCTCCTCTATTTTGTCTCTGAGAATTATTCCAAGAATGTATTTTATTTTTCTGAAAAATCCATAGATGGCCCAGTAGGGCTGACTCATAAGAACTGTGAGTCTTGTCTTTTCTTTGTATTTCTTTGTCCTCTGCTGTCATCCAGACCTCGTGGGAGTGGACCAAACTGGCTCCAAAAAGACTCGCTCTCCCAGAGGTCCATCCTAGGGCGAAACACCCAGGAACACCTCATTAGACTGAAAACCGGCTATAGCAAGTACTCTGCAAAGCAAGGTCCCCTGATTGTGACGTCAGGCTGGGGATTTCTCCGCATCCACGCCTGCCCAGTAGGGTTGACTCCTAAGAACTGTGAGTCTTGTCTTTTCTTTGTGTTTCTTTGTCCTCTGCTGTCATCCGGACCTCGTGGGAGTGGGCTTATTTCCTTCCTGGGTCTCTGGAACTCCAATGATTCTTAGGTTGTTTCTTTGAGCTAATCAAAGACTTCTAATTTCATCTGTTCACATTCTTAGAGTATTTTTTCCATTGTCTGATCATTTGCTTTAAGTTCTTTTACTAAAATCATTTATACCCATGTAAATAAAGTCATCCAATAATAATCTTTAACTTCTTTACTTTTATCACAGCATAATCACTTGAAGTTCCATCTGGTTTGTTCCAAAAAGCATGTGTATTATCTTTTTAACTTGTATATGTTACAAGAATATGACTCTGCAAGTCATATTCTTTTAAGTGTGTATACCACTCAAAAGATTTTGTGTATACCAAAGCTCCTTCACACAGAGATCTACTCATTCCCTGTTTGGGAAATTGTGAATAATACTGTTATGAACACAATAGTACAAATATTCTTTTGACTTGAGGATTTTATTATAATCTTTGGATAATTTCCTAGATTGGCATAATTAAATTATAGTGCATTTCTATTTTTTATATCATAGGGATATTTTTATAAAACTTATACCTATTTATATTACTACTGAGGTATATCCAATTCTTTTTCTAGCCCCTCACCAAATTATATAGAGACTTTAATATCCCCATTCTTATAAGCATGATACTATATTATTGTATTTTTTATTTGCATTCCCATAAAAATATATGATGTTTAACATTTTTCTATTTGTCTCCTTCCCCCTTTACATATCTTTTTTAGGATATATTTTTGTTTCAGAATTTACTTAAACTCAAGCTTTTAAGTTTTCCATGTAATTATTTGGGATTATAAAAAAAACGTAAAATAGTATCAAGTTCATTGTAATCACAGGTATTTTATTCTTTATCTTTCTGCTCTGTGTTTAGTCTGTCAGTGAGAGTAAACTTCCATCTTCTGGGTGATTTCAGGACTGGTGGGTAGGGAACTTGCCATCTTATGACTGAAAAGAATGGGTCCAAGTGTGATGACAGGAGACTTTATTCCATTTCAACAATGCTTACATAGAGCAAGAGAAACTAGGATGCATGCAGGCTGACAGAGCACAACATAGCAGAATCATGGGGGAGAAAGGGAAGGAATGAAGTGCCAAGGAGAAGATAAGCATAAAACTTGGGGCTTAGGAATGTTTCAAGAGCAATACAAGTAGTTGATAGGTTATCTCTACTTTAACTAGAACTCTCTGAGCAAGAAGGCATGGTCTGAAGTCAAACCTGAGAGAACTAATCATGGGAAAATACTGCTCTTCAATGCTGTGATTCTTTATATCTGGAGTGGTGTCTAAGGAAGTCCTTCCTTCCCT
>PVKC010005645.1:0-32721 GCA_004027635.1 Crocidura indochinensis | reverse complement strand
TTTTTTTTTTTTTTTTTTTTTTGGATCACACCCAGCAATGCTCAGGGGTCACTCCTGGATCCACGCTCAGAAATCACTTTTGGCAGGCTTGGGGGACCAGATGGGATGCCGGGATTTGAACCATTGTCCTTCTGCATGAAAAGCAAACACCTTAGCTCCATGCTATCTCTCCGGCCCCAGATTATATCTTGATTCCACAAAATACAACAGTTTTTTAAACCATAATCAGCACACTCTTGACTCCTTCCAAACAGAAAACTTTGGTAGGCAAGTAATTATGCATCTTGGAAAAATTCACTGAACCTTAAATTTCCAAGTTTCCAAACAAAATCATTTTCAATACTCATAGATACTTAACAATTGCTGCCATGCCAGTAGTCCAGCTTCCAACTTTTCCATAATCTCAGCAGAGATATCTAACTGCCAAAACTCCAGGTATGTCAGTTTTGTGGCTGACATTTCCAGAAACTCTTTGGAGCCAGGAAACTTCCTCCCAAACCTGATTGGCGGCACCTCTGTATGTTGATTGATTTACCTATGATATGTACCTTGCATTTCTGGAATGAAACCTACTTGATCATTGTGTATGACCATCTTGATGAGGTGTTGGATCCTATTTAACAGGATGTTGTTGAGGCATCTGTGTTCATCAGGGATATTGGTCTGTAGTTTTCTTTCTTTCTTTCTTTCTTTTCTTTTTCTTTTTTTTTTTTTTGTAGCATCTCTGTCTGGTTTTGATATCAGAGTGATGTTTAGCTTCATAAATAATATTTGAGAGTGTTTCTGTTTTTAAAAATTCCTGAAAGACCCTGAAAAGGATCTGAAAAGGATTGATAAATTCATCTCGGAATGTTTTGGAAAAACTTTTGGTTACCATTTTAATTTCCTCAATAGTGATGGGCCTGCTCTAGATATGGCAGATCATCCTGATTCAACTGTGGAAAATTATTAGAGTCCAAGAATTTATCCATTTCTCCCAGGTTCTCCTGTTTTGTGGCATAGAGTTTCTCAAAGTAGTCTCTGATTACCCTTTGAATCACTGTATTATCTGTATTGATCTCCCAATTATCATTTTTAATCTGGTTTATTAAATTTCTCTTTCTTTGTGAGTTTTGCTATTAGTTTATCAATCTTGTTTATTTTTCAAAGGACCAACTTTTGACTTCATTGATCTTTCAGTTTGTTATTTGGATTTCCACTTCATTGATTTCTGCTCTAAGCTTTGTTATTTCCTTTTGCTTACCTAATTTTGATTCTTTTTGTTGACATTTTCTAATTTTATATGCTGTCATTAAGTTATTTATGTAGGTCCCTTCTTCTTTCCTGATGTGTGCTTGCAAAGCTATAAATTTTCTTCTTAGCACCAATTTTCCTGTGTCCCAAAAATTCAGATAATTTGTGTCTTCGTTTGCATTTGTTACCAGTAATCTTTTGATTTCAGCTTTGATTTAATCTCTGACCCACTGGTTGTTCCGAAATAAGCTGTTTAATTTCCAGGTGTTAAAGTTTTTCTTCTGTTATCCTTTGTAGTTTATTTTAAATTTCAGTGCATTGTGATATGAAAAGGTAGTCTGTACAATTTCTTTCCTCTTGATTTTATGGATGTATGTTCTATGGGGCAGCATGTGGTCTACCCTGGAGAATGACCCATATAAATTGGAAAAGAATGTGTATCCAGTTTTCTGGGGATGGAGTGCCCTATATGTATCTACTAGGCCACTTTATTCCATTTCTACTTTCAGAGGTAGTATATTCTTGGAGAGTTTCAGTCTGGTTGACCTATCAAGGAATGACAGGTCTGTGTTGAGGTCTCCCAATATTATGGTGTTGCTATTAATGTCTCTTTTCAGATTTGAAAACAATTGTATTAAATAATTTCCTGGTCTCTCATGGGAAATAATTGTATTAAATAATTTCCTGGTCTCTCATACATATCTGTTTAGGAGTGTGATTTAATCCTGTTGTATATATCCCAAGACAAGGTTGCCCCCTCTCACCACTCCTGTTTAACATAGTACTGGAAGTACTTGCCATAGCAATTAGGCAAGAAAAAGATATCAAGGGCATCTGATAGTAAAGAAAGAAGTCAAGGTCTCACTGTTTACAGATGACATACTATATTTAGAAAACCCTAAAGACTCTACCACAAAGCATCTAGAAATAATAGATTTTTTATAGCAAAGTGGCAGGCTACAAAATCAATGCAAAAATCAATGGCCTTCTTATACACAAATAATGATAAAGAAGAAATGGACATTATAAAAATAATCCCATTCACATTAGTGCCACTAAATTCAAATACCTTGGAGGAAACTTAAAGAAAAAGAAAGACCTATACAAAAAAAAAACTTGCAAAACACTACTGCTTAACAAAATAAAAGAAAATACAAGAAAATGTAGACACATCCTGTTGGGCGGATTTACATAATTAATATGGTAATGATCCCCAAAGCACTGTACAGATTCAATACAATTCTTCTAGGAAACCCATGATATTCTTCAAAGAAGTGTATCAAACACTCCTGAAATTCATTTGGAACAATAAATACTCTCTGATAGCAAAAGCAACTCTTAGGAAAAACAAGATGGGAGGCATCACTTTCTAACTTTAAATTGTACTACAAATTAAGTCATTCAAACAACATGATATTGAAATAAAGACAAACCCTCAGATCAGTGGAACAGATTTGAGTATTCAGAGAATGTTCCCCAGACATACAATTAATTAATCTTTGATAAAGGGGCAAGAAATGCAAAATGGAGCACGGAAACCCTCTTCATCAAGTGGTGCTGGGATAACTGATCAGCCACATGCAAAAAAGCGAACTCATAACTTCATGTAACACCATGCACAAAAGTCAAATCCAAATGGATTAAAGACCTTGATATCAGATGTGGAACCATAGGTATATAGAACAACAGGTAGGTAAAACACTCCATGACATTGAAACTAAAGGCATCTTCAAGGAGGAAACATCACTTTCCAAATAAATGGAAGCAGAGTTAAACCAATGGGACTATATTAAGCTGATAAGCTTCTGCATCTCAAAGGAAAGTGACTGGAATACAAAGGCCACCCACAGAATGGGAAAGCTATCTACTCAATACCCATCAGATAAAGGCTTAATATCTAAAATATACAAGGTACTGACAGAATAAGAAAAAAAAATCAAGCCTCATCAAAATATGGGAAGAAGAAAAGACCAGACAATTCTTCACAGAAGGTTTACAAATGGCCAAAAGACAAATAAAAGGATGCTTCACATCACATATCATAAGGGAGATGCCAATTAAAACAACAATGAGGTGTTATCTCATGCCACAGAGACTAGCACATATGATAAAGAATTAAAACAACCAGTTCTGAAGTGAATGTGGTGAGAAAGGAACTCTTAATCATTGCTTGTGGGAATGTCATCTAGACCAGCCCTTCTGGAAAACAAAATGGGGATTCCTCAACAAATTGGAAATTGAGCTCCCATATGATTGATTCAGCTATACCACTCCTAGGGATATACCCTAGAAACACAAAAACACAACATAAATGTCTTATGCACATATATATTCATTGTAGTGCTATTTATAATAGCCAGAATCTGGAAACAACCCAGATGCTTGACAACAAATGAAGGTCCAAAGAAACTGTGGTAAATATACACAATGGGATACAATGCAGCCATCAAAAATGAAGTCATGAAAATTTTCTATTCATGGATGGAAATAGAAACTATTATGCTGAGTGAAAAAAGCAGAAACTGTTATGCTGAGGGAGAGAGATAGACAGAGAATATTCTAACTTATCTGTGGGATTAAAAAAAAAGACATTATTGTAATAATACCCAGAGATGATAGAGATCAGGGATGGAAGGACCAGCCCACAATATGAAGCTTTTCAGAAAGAGTGGCGAGTTCAGTTAGAGAAATAACTACATTGACAGCTATCATGGCAATGATACTGAGAGAGAGAAATAGAATGCCTGTCTAGAATACAGGTAAAGGGTGGTGTAGGAGGGAGATGGATGGCATTGGAGATGGGTATGCTGCACTGGCGAAAGGTGATGTTCTTTTATAATTAAAACCCAACTACAAACATGTTTGTAATTATGGTGCTAAAGTAAAGATAATAAAAGTTTAGTAAACCTTCAGACAATGACAATAATGATCCCATTGTGAGATACAACAGTTTTAACAAATATTCATTTTGTTTTGTTTTGGTTTTAGGGTCACACCTATCAGGGCTCAGGGGTTACTCCTGGTTCTATGCTCAGAAATCGCTCCTGGCAGGCTCAGGGGACCATATGGGAAGCCGGGATTCGAACCACCGACCTTCTACATGCAAGGAAAACACTTTACCTCCATGCTATATCTCTCCCGCCCCAACAAATATTCTTTTTTTTTTCCAACAAATATTCTTTTAATAAAGGTTTTTTAATTATTTCATTACCATTTATTGTAAGAAGCAATGTTAATTAGGAAACTAGGGACAATGGTGGGTGAATTTTATATTGTTGTTGGATTGATATTGGAGCATTGAATGCCAGAAATAGCTATATTATAAGCAACTTTGTAAATTATAGTGTTTAAAATTAGGACATTTATTTAAAAAAATCATTTTCTTTTTCTGTTAGAGACCAAGTCTCCAAGAAAATGTAACTCAAATTAAGTAAGCCTGAAAAATCTAGGCAAATCCATACATTGGTAATATGAATCATCAAAGGGAAAACACCTACAGGGATATTAACTTCTTTCCAAAGAGAAGAAAATCTTAATAGTAACTAGTAAATGTGGATAACTAACAGTCAGCTGAAAAGGGAATTTCCTGTAATAATTATTCCTCTACCACAAGTCTTCTTAATCTTTTATTTTTATGCTTTTGAAGGGGAGGAATGCACCACAACCAATGGTACTCAGGTCTCACTACTGCCTCTGAGCTCAGGGTTCTTTCCTGGCTAGGTTCAGGAGAACACATGGGGTGCCCAGTGTAGTTAGCTGCATATCAGACAAATTCCCTACCCATTGTACTATTGCTCTGCATCAGGTCTTCTCAGTCTTGTTACTACTGGTAGTTTTTTAATGTGTTATTTATTTATATTTTATTTTATTTTATTTTATTTTTTGGGGTCATGTCCGGCAGCACTCAGAGGTTTTTTCTGGCTCTAGGCTCAGAAATCATTCCTGGCAGGCTTAGGGACCATATGAGATGCCGAGATTCAAACCACCATCCTTCTGCATGCAAGGCAAACTCCCTACCTCTATGCTATCCCTTCGACCCCTTTTTAATGTGGTTTTATGTGTTTTATTTACCCTTTTTTACTTGTGGCTGTCCTATGCATGTCTCCCTTCTCTTATCTCATTTATTTTCTAGTAGCCCCTTCTATAAAATGACAAGAAAATCAAGAGAAAACCATATATTTCTACCACAGACCACTGTTCTAGAGTTAGGAGTTAGGTGGTATGTGGGTACCTCAGAAGAGGTACTGTGGCAGTACCATATGTCAAATTCATAAGATTGAATACAGGGCCCAACCTTAAATACAAAATTGTTTACAAAAAATAAAATCTTCTCAGTGATAGCATGTGCCGATTTTGATCCAGTATCACTTCTGAAACTCTGTTCTGAAACATGATCTTCCTAAGGTCACTCTCTGCTTGTCACTTAATTTGGAGGTGCAGATTAGTCTTCTGTACTCGTTTCTTTTCATTCCCTCCTCTTCTGAGGGCTTAAATACTTAGAGGATTTGATGACTGGAACTTCTAAGTGCCCAGAGAATATATCTAATTTCTGTCTAGTGAATACCATCATTTTGCATAAAGAAATAAAGATTACGCACATCACAAATTTTATATGTTCTCAAATTTAATCTTTCTCCTAGGGATAAGAGTAGTGGTCAAACTTTACATGTTCAGGCATGTTGTCTTTCTTCTATCTATAAATTTCAATTATCTGTTTGTTTTTGGATCAAAAGTCCTCTGCTGTGCTGAGGACTTAATTCTAGTTGTGTGCTCAGGGATCACTCCTGGCAGGGCTTGAGGGACAATGTGTAGTGTTGGGGACAGAACCTGGCAAGAGAGAAATTAGCCAAGTGAGTGAAAAAAAATCATAATGTATTGGACAAAAAGTGTTACCTGTACAAATACCATCATTTTAAGAGAAAGGAAGAAATAGTTATTTAAAATTTTGTAGTGTAAAATGATCACAGTATGCATTCAATTGCAAATCAATGAATTCAGGTTCCTCTGAATTTCCATACCCACTGGCAAAACTATAGCAGTCCAAGGATACTCTATACTAGCATTCCCAGATATTCCAAGAAGTACATAGGGGAAAGTTATATAATCTGGGCCATGGCATGGGAACAGGGAGCCAACCAGTAAGACAGGATGTCAGAGAAAGGTAACAAGGTGGAAGGGAGGTGATGGTGGAAAAAAATAAGAAACACACTGCTCTTAAACCAACTGTAGGAAGCATGTTCTGTAATTTACCTTCCCTCCTAGTTAACAATACAAAGAGAGTTACAGACCATTTTACCTGATATTTCTTTTCCAGACCACTCTACCTCTACAAAATGCAGAAAAGTAGACCACTAAGACAAACTTAATTGTAATACCAAACTAAAAAATTAAACAAAACAAAAATCTGAAGTTTGGAAAAGATACAGACAGAATTCAAAGTATCAGTCATATTAAACCTAGTTGAGAGGACTTCTACAAATGATTTCTCTTTCACAAAATAGTCCCAGCAACATCTGTACAGAGTTGTAAAATCTACATAAGTATGACAGGCATTTAATAAATGGCACCTTTGATTTCTGTCTAGGTAAGTGGTTTAAGGACTCCAGAAGTCCCCTGTGATATAAGCTGAATCAATCAACACAATAAAAATCATTTAGTAAAGAGTAGGAGAACTACTGAGTCATACTGAATTAACAACAGGAACAGAGAGATAAAGACAAATAAGGAGAACAACAGTAGTAATAAGCTGAATACCTGAATACCTACTACAGTCCAGGCACTAGGCCAAGACCTTCAAAGAAGCAATTCATCCAAGACTCACAATTATTCTGGGAAGTAATAATTACTTTCTGTGGACAGAGTAGCGCCTGAAGATTGGGGAAGTTAAGAAACAATTACAAAGTCAAACAGCTGAGATGTTAATTCTATATCAAGATATTGTCTGATTCTGAAACTAAGATTTGAATCACTAAAATATGTTACCTTGGATAAAATCATAATAAGATTACAAATAAACTTGGGCAAATTTTGAGAAAAGAGATTTAAAGAAAAATGTTGGTGGTTATATACATATATAAAAAGGAGTGGGTTATATAGTTCAGGAAGCATTCATTTTTGAATAAAATAAAAAGACAGGAGAATCTGCCACAAAGGAAAACTCAGACAATACATGAGGTGTCTAACTAAAAAAGGATACTTGAATGAGAGGATTTTAAGTTAGAAACAAAAGCCAAACTAGAAATGAATCTGAAGCACAGGTAGAATGTAAATGTAGGAAATGAAAACAAGATTTCAAGTATTATCAAGTGCATGCTATGCTCCTGGGCTGATGAGTTTATAGACTTCTCCTCTCAATTCTCCAAAAGCCTTATCAAGAAGTTGCCAATATTCACCTCAGTCTCCCAGAAAATAAGGTCAAGAGTAGCTAAGGGTCACAGGAAGGCTGTATGGATGAAAGTGGACATGCACCCCAGTGACCTGGCCTCACAACCACAATCTTCATGCCCATCGTACCTGTTTTATTTTCCCCAAAGTCAGGTCTACTAATACCCAGAAAAAGAGAAACAAGAATAACAAGAAAAAAAGAGAAACCATAAAGAGATGAAATTAGTCCGCAGCATATAAGAAGAGAAGGCTGACAACAGAAATGGAACTGACACCTAAGTGAGGCTAGAAAATTAGAGCAAGAGCCTGAGACCTTCCAGAATACCCAGAGAGCTGGGAAGATTGGCTTGTTCTTCAGAAAGAGCTTTTAACAGGTCTGGCATTCAAGTGTTTACTAAATGCTCCTGATGGAAACAATATGGAAGTGAAAATGGCCCCTCCTTCTCCTGAGGCTAGAAGGTCCCAGAGCAAGGAGGGGCACAGCTATCTCTCAGGCAGCTCTGCTTGAGGACATGAAAGGAGGTTCTATTTTTCCACAAGTGAACTGTTTTCTGTTCTCTATATTCTGGTGCATGATGATTAATGGAATAGGCTTTTATTGCAGCAGTTTTCAACTACTTCAACACACCCATTCAGTTGCTGTGGGGTGGGGGGGGAAATCAAACTCTTTAAAATTGCTAGTTGTACAGAAATAAACATATATAGGGGTTATACCACTTTAGGTCTAACATTCATGTTTCTAATAGTTCCAGGCCTGTCATTTTCTTAATAATCTCCAATTTTCAAGTGGGTATATTTTGAATGCAGAAATTCTCTCCACCTCTATTCAAACATGTAAGTTTGTGCTTCAGCTGAGAACAATTTATCAGGAACAAAAATAAATAAATAAATAAATAAATAAATAAATATATATATAAATGAACCAGTAGACCCTCAAAGCAAGCAGTAGATCCAGATGCTTTATATTATATAAAGCGGAGAACACAAAACAATGGACCATGGTTGGTAAGTAGTTTTATGTTTAGCAGTTAAAATTTTCTCTTTAATATCTGAAACTTGAGAAAAATATAGAATCATTGATAAAAGAAATGACTCAAAAGAATTCTTAGGTAGCCAGATGCATAGCAATGGGCTGAATGCATACTTTGCATGCTGGAGGTCTTGTTTTGATTGGCAACACAATTAATGATGACTCCCAGGACTTATCAGGGGTAACTCCCAAGCACAAACCCTTAAAAAGTAGCTTCTAAGCACTGTGGGGTGT
This sequence comes from Crocidura indochinensis, assembly GCA_004027635.1. Taxonomy (NCBI): domain Eukaryota; kingdom Metazoa; phylum Chordata; class Mammalia; order Eulipotyphla; family Soricidae; genus Crocidura; species Crocidura indochinensis. Next base: position 23,840 of record PVKC010005645.1, on the reverse strand, counting down.
GGCCCAAAACCCACAAGGAACACTTTTAAAAAGAATTCTTAGGGTCCATGATAGAAGAATCTGAGGATAAGGCAATTAATTGTTCATGAAAAAAGGGAAAAAACTACACAGACTTTGCTATAAAAATATAACATCAAGAATCCAAACCTGGAGCTGGAGTGATAGCACAGTGGTAGGATATTAGCCTTGCATGTGGCTGACCCTGGACACATCCAGGTTCAATACCGGGAATCCTATATGGTTCCCTGAGCCCAACCAGGAGTGATTTCTGAGCACAGAGCCTGGAGTAACCCATGAAAGCTGCAGGTGTGGCCCAAAATAAAAAAGAAAAAAAAAAAAAAGAAAGAAAAGAAAGTCCAAATCTGTCCACTTTTTAATGTGTCCACATCATATTCTTTCATAATCTTACGTTAATTTGAATTATTTGTGGCACTGCAAATAATAATCTAGAGCACTGTTCTAGCTCTAGATTTTTTTGTTTTTGTTTTTTGTTTTTGCTTTTGGGTCACAGCCAGCAGTGCTCAGGGTTACTCTTGGCTTTACACTCAGAAATCGCTCCTGGCAGCCTCGGGGGACCATATGGAATGCCAGGATTCGAACCACCATCCTTCTGCATGCCTTACCTCCATGTTATCTTTTCAGTCCCTAGATTAGATATTTTTAATTAATCCTCAGTTTTAATTTAGCAAGGAATGGAATTGCAATGAAATCATTGGGAGAGGGAGAATCATTTCCATTCTTCAACTTGTTTCCTGTGCTCCCCACACTCAGTCAAACTTTCTGAAGTTGGGTGAAATTGGCTGGGTTTTAGATTAAAAGGATTGTTAGAAGCAGCATTGCATGTAGCAAGACATGCATAGTAACCCTTTGGCAGAAACCAAGAACAGAGCTTTCTCATTTAAATTTCACTGTTCTTCTGATTTAACGTTAAAGTTCACAGAGGGTAAGAGCTAGAGAGATGCCATATGGAGTGCTCATTCTTTTTTTTTTTTTTTTTTTTTTTTTTTTTTTTTTTTTTTTTTTTTTTTTTTTTTTTTTTTTTTTTGGTTTTTTGGGCCACACCTGTTTGATGCTTAGGGGTTACTCCTGGCTAAGCGCTCAGAAATTGCTCCTGGCTTGGGGGGACCACATGGGATGCCGGGGGATCGAACCATGGTCCTTCCTTGGCTAGCGCTTGCAAGGCAGACACCTTACCTCTAGCGCCAGCTCGCCAGCCCCTAGAGTGCTCCTTTTTACCAGGATGTTCTGCAAAAAGCATGCATAATAGGGTGCTCAACAAAACAGAAATTTGATTTATAACATGGGCACAGTGGTAACAATGAATTGAGATATTCTCTATCTAGAGAGTAGAGAGAGCAATGTAACTAAAGGTCTCCTTTTGTTTATTTTTAAATTATCTTTTTTTTAATTATCTTTTTTTTTTTTTTATGGGTGTGGGGTCACATCCAGTGGTGCTCAGGGATTAGTCTTGGCTGTATGCTCAGAAATCGCCACTGGCAGGCTCAGAGGACCATACCAAATGCTGGGATTCGAACCACCAATGTCCTGTGTTGGTTGCTTGCAATGCAAACATCTTACCACTGTGTTATGGCTCCGGCCCTAAAGGTCTCCTTATATCCAATTCTTCAAGTGATAGGATATCACCACATCTCACACACCTATTGCCAAAATAGCAATGTTTTTTCTTTGAGACAAAATATAGTTTAATCTATGGGAAGAGCTGAGGGCAAGCATGTGGTCGTTTCATGAAATTTCATTCTGGAGCATCAAATGATATTGAATTAATCAGATAGCACCAAAGCTGTACTGCAGATCCCCATCTGGTCCAACTTAAAAATCAACATAAAAAGCATTCACATGTTAAAAATGCAAATATAATCGTGGTCTTTGGCTACTACAGATCCATGGTTCTGATATTTTACCTAATACAGAAGGCAAGTTGGGCATAAAAGGGAGGCACAAATGGCTTAGGTTATTCGGTTCTAAATAGGGACCTTCTTAGTTGTCTAATAATCAGTTTAAACAATTATGGTTTCGCAATTTCTACTGTGACTTTGTAATATTGATATCTGAAATGTTCTCAATTGTTATGAATTTGATTGCCCTGGCTACAAGTTATATTTTGTTGGTTTGTTTGTTTGGTGTTGGTGCTGAGCACAGAGACTTTTGTGTTGAAATTTTTGCCTTCAACCAAGATGCCATGGCAAAAATAGCAGCAAAACATAATGATGATGACTATAAAGTTCAGATCACAACTGGCTAGCAGAGTGAACCTGTAGGCCTCTATAGGGATATTTAACAATCACAAAGACAGCAGACTTCCAGAATCTGAAAAAATTAAATGCCCATTTATACAGAAAATACTTGCTCTAATATGCATGTCATGCTGATGCATAAGCAATACTCAGCTACAAAAAGTAAATTTTATTTGACAACAACAAGAATAAAATTATTTGTTCAGTCACATAAGGAATATAGCATGTTCTGGCATTCAACAGGTGACAAGAATCCTGACTAACATGAAGTTTGATCTAGGCTATGAGACAATGCTGGTCCCAGCAGTATCAGCTTTGATGTCTCTCTTGGGTTTCATTACTCTCTTTGGACAAAAGGAAGATCTTACTTAAGGATGGTCAAATAGTCATACTTTGTGATGAACATCTGGTCTCATGGTTCTTAGACTACTCCTCAGAAAGCATGGGTTAGTGATTTTCTTCCAAGTTAGCTATCCTGCCTCTTCAGTAATCCTTGCTACTTCAGTTTTAAACCTGATACCTCCAATGTTCCCAGCATCACTGATTTCTTAATGACCTTTCTTTCCAAAGTAATAGGAGAATAACCTCTTGAAATAAAACTGTGACTCCATTCAAAGAGAACACAACTCTTTCACAGCTAAACACAACTTTTTCACTTCAAAAAATTGAGGAAAAGCCCAACAATACATACATGAATTGTAATGACATGTCAAGCATTGCTCTATAGTCACCTCCTCCCCTGGTGCTCCTCACCTTCCAGCTCACACAGGTCTAAAACCTGGTTAGATATGAAGAATGCTTGTCCTTGACTGTCCTCATCTTATATCTCTAGGCATTCTAAGAACACCTCTTAGAGACTGGCCATTGCAAGGTCCTTTCTACTTCTAAGTTTCTTATACATCTGGATGAAACAGGCCCAACAAAGTCTTCAACTCATTAGGCCAAAGCTTCTTCAACTTTTTCTTCTCGTGACCAATTTTTGTCTAAAATTGCTGTCATTATATGTTCATAAACCGTTCACAGCTTGCAAATTTTACAACCCCCACATTTAGTATGAGATCCTATATGTGGTTGTGACTCACCATTTAAGAAGCAAGAGTCTATCAGGGGTTTCTATACATATTTAAGCTATTTGAAAAACAAATAATTCAGCACACCCCTGAAGAAACCATAGAAAGGGGACAAAGCTGCCAGAAACACCTAGGATTTCTCTTTTTTGGGGGGCAAAGTGTGGAGAAGTAGGAGTGTTTGGGCTATACCCAGTTGTACTGAAGGATTAGTTCTAGTGGAACAAGAGATAATATGGCATAATACAATGGGTAGAGAGTCTACCTTGCATTACCAACAATTTTTGATTGCAGACCCAGGATTAATTCCTGAACATCATTGGGTGTAATGCCAAAACAAAACAAAACAAAACAAAAAAAAAACAAAAAAAAATCAAGGCTTACTCTTAGCTCCGCACACAAATATTATTTCTAGTAGTTCTCAGGGGACCATATGTGAAATCAGAGATTGAATCTTTGTAGGTCACATGCAAGGCATGCTTCTTACCTAAAAGTACTCTCTCCAGTTGCACATCTTGAATTTATTATATATTTGATTTAGAATTGCTGTCATTATATGTTCATAAACCATTTACAGCTTGCAAATTTTGCAACCCCCACATTTAATTATGAGATCCTGTATGTGGTTGTGATCCACCATTCAAGAAGCAAGAGTCCATTAGGGGTTTCCATATTTATTTAACCTATTTGAAAAACAAATAATTCAGCATACCCCTGAAGAAACCATCAGAAAGTGGACACAACTGTACCCAATTCTACTACTGGCCTCATGAATCATTCCAATAATGCCCATTTTGGGCAACAATGAGCTAGGCTGTTTCTTGGTTTGTGGCTCTCAGGTTATCTGGAATGGAATGCTAGTTGGAATTGGTGTTTTTAGGCCCTATCCAGACCTAGCAAATCAGATTCATGGAGAAAGAGAAAGTACTGTACATTTTTGAATAATCATCTTTTGGAAATTTTATACACAAATCCAAAAACACTAGAGATTATGGAAAATTAAAATCAACTTTAATCCTGTCAGATCTTAAACAAACTCAGAAATTTCTCCAGACTTATGCTATACTTCTTTTTCAGGTACAACAGCAATTACTTAACTAGACTGATCATAAAGACAAATACACATAAAAATACTTTATGTGTTGGAAAACAATTTATGAGAAGTAGTTAACAACAACAGTTATCTACTCAACAGGTATATTGTTTTTGACAACAAACAGACCTTTCTATCAAAAACTGGAGCCACTGTCACTCCTATGTGAAAATTATTTAAAATCATGTATGAAATATTAACTATAATTATAAAACGTTAACAGAATGTAACTGAAACATAATCCCCTAATGTGAGCAAATGTGATAATGAACAGGAATGAATCAGGAGTGCTAACTGTCCACCAAAGCCTAATTGCAAACCTTCACTCAGAAGCAACCCTTCCACCAATCAGGCAAACAAAACAAACAAACAAACAAAAAAAACTATAGCATTTGCCCCAGAAAGAGTGCAACAAACAGCAAGAGCTTCATATCTATGAATCCCTCACATGGCTCTGATCCTCTGGAACAGGCGATTTGAGAAAAGTTGTTCTGTATTCTTTTGGGGTGCTCCTTTGGGACCCTAATAAAATCCATTGGCTTTCCCCCAGAAAATGACTTGCAAATGGAAAATATTACCCTGGGGTCTGTTTATTCTTTTGCATACAAAATGGGGATAATGATAATTACTTATCCTGATAGGTTGGGGGATGCCATTACTGAAAAAGAATAGTTAAAAGCACTTTGTAAATTATAAAGATTGTTCCCATCATTACTTCTTTTTCTATAAGTGACTTAGTACTAACTCTACAAAATAATTTGATAGAAAAGTTGAAGAAAAGTTGAACTACTTTCATTCTGTACTCACAATTGCCTACAATGGTCTCTCATAAGGAATGATTAATGGGTCCCCAGAGAGCCAAGGAAGGAGGCTTTGGTTCCAATTGACTTGCTTCAACACTATTAAGTGCATACAAAGCATATAAAAGGCAAGTCAGTCCAAAGAATGTCCAATTGATTCACTCTCTTATCAATTTTATATCTACAGGAAATAGTGAGCTGGCACCTAAGTATTCCTATAATTAGCATTAACGATCATCAGTGGCCAGGCCGCTGGCTAGACCATGTTCAGAACACACAGGCACCTAAAGTCCAACAGTTCCGTGGTAGTTTGTACAGCTTGTACCAAAGTCATGCTAAGTTAGATATAGTGAAACAGCAATTAAATGATGAAAAAATAATCTGACTTTGCACCTTCAATGAATGAGATACAGCATGTTGCCATTACACTGCTGAACCACTGTCCCAGGCTGTCCTAGGCTGCTCCTCTCTCTTACCAGGTGACAGATAAGCACCATGCACAGTGTCAGTTCTTTCCTACCCTCAGGAGCCAAGCATCTGCTTTTATAACTAAGGAGCCTACCAAGGAGCTAGGGCCTGTGCTCTTGAGTTCTGCCCTCGAGCAGAAAGATAGGTACATGCTTGACAAAGCAAGAGTCACAAACACAGGTAATTAAATTCTCTTGAATCAGTAAGATGTTTCCCTACATCCAGAACAAAAGAGTCCAAATGGGAAAAAAAAACAAAAAAAAAACATTTGAAGCAATAAGTCTGACATTCTACCTGCATCTTAAAAAGAGTTGAAGAGAAGCAAACTACATTTGCACTGCAGGAGGGGAGTCCTATCACTGCTGGCATTTCAGCAACACAGAAACAGTGCAGAGGCTAAGGCACTTGCCTTGCTGGTAACTGACCCCAATTTGATACCTAGCACTGATATGGTCCCCCTGAGCACTGCCAGGTCTTCTTGTTCCTAAGAATCACTACGTATGGTCAACCCCTACCCCAACAAACCTGATATTTTGCTGCATTATATAAAATCCTTGTGATACGTCCTTTGACTTCTTTCAATTCTGTGTCTGGTGTGGAACACAAAAGCAAGGCTCAAACCACAAACTTTCACCCTTTTGGTCTTTTTTTTTTTGGATTTGGTTTTTTTGGGCCACACCCGGCAATGCTCAGCGGTTACTCCTGGCTGTCTACTCAGAAATAGCTCCTGGCAGGCACGGGGGACCATATGGGACACAGGGATTCGAACCAACCACCTTTGGTCCTGGAACAGCTGCTTGCAAAGCAAATGCCGCTGTGCTATCTCTCAGGGCCCAACTTTCACCCTTTTAATCTAGTAAAAGTTTAACGCCTGCATTCTGGCTACAAAATCAAAACTATCCCCCCCCCCCCTTACAGGATACTGTAAGAGGATGCTATTTAACATTTAAGAATTGAGTCAAATTCAAGGAGTCCAACAAGTTACTGCTGGAAACAAACAGAAATCCTTGAGTTGTCTAATCTTTTACTCCATACCTCAAGGAAGGCCTAGAAGCTGCTGAGTGGTTTACAGACAACTCAATTCAGCATAATTGATACTTGCTTAAAGGAAAACACGTTCATCCTTACTATTGCTAACATCCCATTAAGACTAAAAGTTAATTAGGCTGTGTTCCATAAAGTCAATTTGAGGCATTTGTCTCAATAGCATTATTGTAATTATTCCTCATCAGAAATACTACCACCTCCTACTGCGTGCCAATGTCTTATGTAAACAACAGCAAAAATCCAACAACTCACATTCCATTCTCCACCAGAGTTATTCAAGAAAGGTTATATTTATACAGACTTGAAAAGAAGGATTCACAGATATTAACATGTTTTTAAAAAATACAAAGGCAGGATTAAGGTAACTTGTTTCAAGTTCCCAAAGGTCAGGAAAGTATGTCAGAGCAATACAAATGAAATTGAAAAAGACAAGTGCATATTAGTATATACACTTGTGCCTGCATGCTGTTCCCATGCGAACACCACACTGGGTACATACAGTGTGTCCATTTGTTCCTTCCACCTTCACCTCACAAGTGTGCGTCTAGCTACTCTCATAGGTGATAGGAAGGGTTTCAGCACAAAAACCAGCAGGATCCCAGTATTTTCTGGTAACAAAACAGAAAGAAGGAGGTTTTCCAGCATGTTTTTTTTCCCAAACCCTGAATTCAAGCATAGCTAATGAATCATATGAAATGAATTCTTTTAAAAAATTTATTAAAATATAAAATTTGTTAGCGAAATAAAACACAAAATTTGAAGAATATATCACATATAGAGAACTATATATCATATTTATTAATTGTTAATGTCTAGCTTTTATGCATCACAGCCAGAGAAATAGTTGAAACAGCTGGAGCAAATGCTTTGCATGTGGGAGCCCCAGGTTTGATTCCTGTTACAGCATGGTCCCCTGAGCACCTTAGATGTGGCCTTCAAGCACCAAGCCAGGAGCAACCACTGAGCAACATTGGTTTGGTTTGTAAAACAAACAAAATTTAAAAAAAAAATGCTACAGAAGCAAAAGTAAATTTTGAACATATTTTGTTAGTACTCTTCCATAGAAGAGTGACACAATCTTATAATATGGCTAAGAACAATGGCTCTTATACTTAACAACACATTACACGCCCTCAGAAACTTACTACCCCAATACTAGGCTGCCAGCCATATTATCTCAAAGAATCAAGCAATAGTCAAGTATCAGATGTAGTGTGTTGCGTAAGGAAAAACTTAGATGAAATGGTTCAATAGCTAAGCACTAATGATATCATCTGTCCACTTCTAAGAGTTCAATAATAGTGGAATCTGTGGCCAGAAACAGAACAGGGGTTTTGGTACATGCCTTTACTAATACCAGTTGGATCCCTGTCACCTTATACCCAGCATTGCATGATCCACTGGGATTTCCGAGCACTGTCTATAATCCCTAGCTCCCAGGAACCAAGCAGCACCTTATCCTAGTATCTTGCACCAAACCACCAGCCCAGTGGACTGACAATTGGGACATGGCAAAAATAAAAAGAGTCATGAACATAAAAATAAGTCAAATTTTAAGTCCTTATTTTGCCCTTTCTCACTCAGGGGACATTTGAGTAAATAATTCAAATTCTGGAACCTCTATTAAATATCAACTTCTAGGGGCCCGGGAGATAGCATGGAGGTAAGGCGTTTGCCTTTCATGCAAAAGGTTATCGGTTCGAATCCCGGTGCCCCATATGGTCCCCCGAGCCTGCCAAGAATAATTTCTGAGCATGGAGCCAGGAGTAAACCCTGAGCACTGCCGGGTGTGACCCAAAAACCAAAAAAATATCAACTTCTACTGAGAGTTCATTTTATCCCATAGTGACTACATAAAAGAAAGAAGTATTTTTACAAATGAGATAATTTGGCCAGAGTTACAAGTCTGAGAGAGAGGGAAAAAAAAGAAAACCAAAAACAGGATTTGTGTTTTACTTTATGGAGGAAGAAAGAGGTCTTCTAAGCAGTGATTACAAAGCAAATCTCACTTCTGATGAAACTCAGTCAACCAGATATAGGTATTGAGGATTAGCTTAGATCGTACAGGCTCCAGAACTACTGTGTCATGCAGAGCTGGGATTCAACTCAAGAGAATATCATGTAGGAGAAACCTGATTACCAAGCTCTTTCCCCATCCTTTATGCACTTTAAATCCTCAGAGACAGACGCACCAGTAAAAATTGAGTAAATTCCGCATATGTCAGGTGTCTTTTTCTTTCTTTTCCAAAGTGGAGTTGCACAAATTCTGAATCCCAGTTAAATGGAATACGTTGATGAATCGTGGTTTGTCCAAACACCTGCTTAACATCCTCTGAAAAAATAAAAAATTTATATCAATTAGAACAAAATAGGTCATGTTCTTCCTTATAAAAATCTGATATCGTTTAAAGAATTAAAATGCACGCAGGAGGTTCTGTCCCCAGCTATACATGGTCCTTTGAACACTCCAAGGAGCAGGCTCTAAATTCAATTCGGAGTGGCCCCCGATAATTAAATATTTTAACATATCCATTTTTAAATAAATCCCTCTATTTACTTCATTATTAAAATTAAATATACTTTTATATAGTAAATCTATGAAGAATTATGAACTGGTAAATTCTAAGGACATTTTAAAAGGCTCTAATAAAAACTGAAAAATGTAAACAATGAACAGTACCTAGGGCATCATGAGGACAATATAGATTTAAGAAGGAAAATAAAAGTAAGATTTTCCATGTCTTTCTAAGTCATGACTCAACTACTTTGTTGTTATCAGATACATAACAAGATCAGTCTCTACTTCCTTCTTATCTAAAATGAAATTCTATTTAAAAAATTCACAAAGTAGGTGACCAGAGAGATAGTACAGTGGGTAGGGTAGGGTGCTTGCCTTATATGCAGTATATCCAGGTTCAATCCCTGGTTTTCATGGGTTCCCCCAAGCCCTACAAATAAATGATCCTGTACAGAACAAGGAGTAAACCCTGAGTACCACTAGGTGTGGCCTGATCTCCAATAAATAAATAAATAAATAAATAAATAAAATAGCAAAAGGCCTCAAGTTATAAAACTACAGCAGAAGTACCATAAGTCTGCATTCTCAAGAAAGCAGTAAAAAATCTAGTTTAATAACGATGGGGTCAGAGGAATATTACAGCATTTAAGGTGCTTAATTTAAAAGTATCTGACACAGGTTTAATCCAGATACCCTAACGCCCTGCTAGAAGTGACCCCTGCCAGAACCAAGGGTAAACTCTGAGCACTGCTGAGTGTGACCCAAAAACAAAACAGAAAAATTAAATAACCCCACTAAATAAAGGGGTTGGGTAAAAAGTTACCAAATAAAAAGTCATCTAAATCTAAAATCAGTAGAATACCAACCCAAAGCAGAAAGCTAAATCTCATTTGTTTTGTCATACAGGAACAGGAAATATAACCATATTTATGCCAAGAAATATGCAGAGAACATATTTAATACAATATAACTCTTAAATAAATCTGTTTATAAAAATATTAGAAAAGTCTTTGAAGATTTTAAATGAGATGGATATTTCATGGAGGACATATTCATGAAAAGCACACAACATGAGTTTTAAAAAGTTTCGTTTTGGGGGCTGGAGCAGTGGCACAGCCGTAGGACTTTTTTGTTTTGTTTTATTTTTTTGGGTCACACCTGGCATCGCTGAGGAGTTACTCCTGGCTCTACACTCAGAAATCTTTCCTGGCAGGCTCAGGGGACCATATGGGATGCCGGGATTCGAATCACTGTCCTTCTGCATGCAAGGCAAACACCTTCCCTCCATGCTATCTCTCGGGTCCAGCCCTAGGGCTTTTGCCTTGTGCGCTAACCTAGGAAGACCACTGTTTGATCCAGCGTCCCATGTGGTCCCCCAAGCCAGGTGCGATTTCTGAGCACATAGTCAGGAGTAACCCCTAAGCGTCAATGGGTGTGGCCAAAAAAACCAAAAAACAACCCCCCCCCAAAAAAAAATTTCACTGTTTATCAAACCATACTTGCAGACAAAGGTGATGGGGGAAATAAGCTTTATAATTTAAAATGTATATCTTTCTCTTAACAGATATTCTCAAATAGGCCAAAAAAAGATATTTTATGACTGAATATATTATAGTTTCTGTTATCACTTGTTTTACTGTCAAAACTGTTGACATGACCATAATGCTGCTCATTTATTGTGGCAGTCAAGAACCCTTTTCCAGTATGGAAACCAGCTCCAACTATGCCTGCTTCTGTGATGCTGGGATACTACTATTGATTTACATTGATTTACTATTGATTCACATTGTTTTAGTCTCAACTGCAGAAACAAAGGGGCCTTACTGAGAAAATAATAATATGAAAAACCTTACTTGTCTCAAGTTTCAGGCTTTCACTTACTGGTCTTCTCCTCCCCACAAAAGCTGTGGTACTTTTTTATGAAGTCTTGCAGTGTTTTGAAAAGTAGGATATATTACCCACTGAGAAAGACTGAAACTGGGATATGGGGGGAAAGGAGAAATCTAAGTGGGGATGTAGCTTCAGATGCAATTGTAGATGCTTTCTGTTCATTCACTTAAAAAAGTATACGAGGGGTTTGAGCAGAGAACACTGTATAAAGGTAAAGGCACTTGCTTTTCATTTGGGCAGATTTGGTTCAAATTCCAAGCATCACAGTGGTCCCCCCAGTAGGACCAGGAATAGGTCCTGAGCACTGTTGGATATGCCTCCTCCCCCCAAAATAAAGTACATTTGGAGGGTGATACTAAGTGATATTCCTCTGAAAAGGAGGCGAAAGGCCAAGTAAGACTAGGAGCCTCTGATTCTGACCTAGTCAAAATTATCCTTAAGTATAACTATCAAGTCTGCTCATATTTATAAGCAAACAGTATCTGAAACACTGGATTCCCCTGACCCAGATCTAGTTAAGGAAAGAAAAATGTGATTTATTTATACTAATTAAATATTTAATAAAAATTGATGTTCAGGTAACAAAAAAATATTTTTTATACCATAAGTAAACTTTTACAATATAGTAGCATTCTAGAGAGGTAATAGAAAAACAAAACTTTTGGGTTATTTTCCTGCCAAGCATTCTGGTAAAATAACTGCCAAGCACTTTGGTGAAATAAAGTTTTAATGTATAATCAAATGATCAATGCCAAGAAAAGAGGCCCTTTTCTTAACCTCTTCTTCAATGTCCCATATAAAGTAAGAAACAACAAATGTTGTTTGGCATATAAAGTTAAAGCATGCAGTCATTTTAATGTTGCCTAGTTTATATAAGTTTAGTTATTTGAAACTCAATGAATAAATTTAACACATGCTTGCTTCACTCAACTGACATTCTAATGTTTCCTATAATTATACTAACATTTTATTGCTTTTCAGAGCTCTATATTAAGTTTAAAGACATGAACTTTGAACTCTTAGCATTTTTCACTTCTCCACAGAACTTGTCTCCCGTATTCAAATACCTGTCTGAAGCCTTGAAATCTAGACATTCTTAAGTATAGAGCTATATATGATACCTAAGACATAAAATAAATGCCTTAAATCATAAAAACTGTCAACCTTATTGACCTATTTAAAATAATCTACTTTTATTTATTTATTTATTTATTTATTTATTTTGGTTTTTGGGCCACACCCAGTGACGCTCAGGGGTTACTCCTGGCTATACACTCAGAAGTGGCTCCTGGCTTGGGGGACCATATGGGAACCGGGGGATCGAACCGTGGTCCGTCCTAGGCTTTCGCAGGCAAGGCAGGCAGGCACCTTACCTTCAGCGCCACCGCCCGGCTCCTACTTTTATTTATTTTATATCTTTATTTAAGCACCTTGATTATAAATATGACTGTAGTTATGTTTCAGTCATGTAAAGAACACCCCCCTTCACCAGTGCAACATTCCCACCACCAATGTCCCAAATCTCCATCCTAAAATAAATTAAAATTGAATCTCCATGAAATATATTACAAAATTATTCCTGATTGAGTTTCCATCGTACAGTGTCCAACACCCTTTTACAGTACACATTTCTTAACACCAGTCCCCAGTTTCTTTCCCACATTCACCACTGCTTATCACTAGGGCAAAAATTTTCTCTCTTTTTCCTTTTTTTATTTTTAGACACCATGTTACTGAAGGGGTATCATGCATATTACGTGATCACTTACAGCATCCAATTCTTGTCCAGAATGTTCATTTCTAACTACTACTCTCACAGTGATTCCTACTCTGCCTTAATTGCACTCCCCAGCTCTTTGTGAAAGTTTTCTACTATGGACTCATCCTCGTGGCCCTTGTCTCTATTGTCTTTGGATATTAACAGACTATCTTTTTTTAATATTCCACAAATGTATGCAATCATTGTTTGTCTCTCCTTCTCCCACAGACTCATTTTGCTCAGCATAATGCTCTCCATATTCATCCATGTATAAGCAACTTTTATGACTATTTTTAATAGCTGTTTAGTATTCCATTATGTAGATGTACCATGGTTTCTTTATCTGCTTATCTATACTTTGGTACTTATGTAGTTGTCAGATTCTGGCTATTGTGAATAGTGCTGCAATAAATATTGGATTGCAAAAGGCTTTTTGTATAGTGTTTTAGGGCCCCTCGATTATATTCTTTGGAGTGGTATTGCGGGGTCATATGGAAGTTCAATTTTATAGTTTCTTGAGGACTGTCCATACTTAAAGGCATCAAATACTATTCTTTTTAGACTCTAAGGAGTTGATACTGCATGCATAGTTCAGAAAAGTTTGCAAAAATGTTTGGTTTGACAACCAATTCAAAAATTCAATTCAAAAAATTCAAAGTAAAAAAATTCAACTTTTCCCCCTGTCTTTTAGTACAATTTCTACAGTTTATTTTCCATTCTACTTCCTGAGTGACAAACAGAAGTATATGTACTAAAGTAGTCTGGAACTGCCAAGATACTCTTTATATATATATATAAATATATATATTTATATATATAAAGAGTAATGCTTATAATCATAGTGCTATATATATATGTATATATATATATATAGTAGTCTGGAACTGCCAAGATACTCTTTATATATATATATTTACACTACTTTATACATACATATATATATATATATATAGCACTATGATTACAAGCATGATTGTAGTTGGGTTTCAGTCATGACCAGAACACCTCCCTTCACCAGTGCAACATTCCCACCACCAATGAACCACTCCTGCCTGTATTCGAGACAGATATTCTACTTCTCTTACTCATTAACATTGCCATGCTAGTTGTTAGTAAAGTTATTTTCTTAACTGAATTCACCATTCTTTATGGTGAGCTTCATATCTTGAACCAGTCCTTCCGGCCCTCATCTCTATTGTCTCTGGGCTTTATTTCTATAATGTCTATAATTTTTCTTAAAACCCATAGATGAGCGAGACTATTCTGTGTCTATCTCTCTCCCTCTGACTTATTTCACTCAGCATAATAGATTTCATACCCATCGATGTATAGGAAAATGTCATGACTTCATCTTTCCTGTTAGCTGCATAATATTACATTGTGTGTATGTACCACAGTTTCTTTAGCTATTCGTCTGTTGAAGGGCATCTGGGTTGTTTCCAGAGTCTGCCAATTGTAAATAGTGCTGCAATGAATATGGTGTGAGAAAAAAAAATTTTGAATTGTATTTTTGTGTTCCTAGGAGTAGTAGAGTTGGATCATATGCGAGCTCAATTTCCAGTTTTTTGAAGAATCTCCATATTGTTTTCTACAGAGGTTGGACTAGACAGCATTTATGACAGCAGTGAATAATATTTCCTTTCTAGGGCCAAAGCAGTGGCACAGTGGTAGGGCATTTGTCTTACACAGGGATGACCTAGGACAGACCGTGGTTTGACCCCCCCTGTATCCCATATGCTTCCCCAAGCCATGAGCATATCCAGGAGAAAACTCTGAGTGTCACAGGGTGTGCCCCCCCCCCAAAAAAAAAGAGTTCCTTTCTCTCCAAACCCTTACCAGCACTGATTGCTCTTGTTCTTTGTGATGTATGCCAGTCTCTGTTGCATGAGATGCTATGTCATCATTGTTTTGATTTGTATCTCCCTGGTGATTAGTAATGTGGAGCATTTTTTCATGTGCCTTTTGGCCAATTGTATTTCTTCTTTGAGGAAGTGTCTGTTCATTTCTTTTCCCCATATTTTTTTGTTTTTTGGTTTTTGGGTCACACCTGGCAGTGCTCAGGGGTTACTCCTGGCTCCATGCTCAGAAATTGCTCCTGGCAGGCACGGGGGACAATATGGGGCACCGGGATTCGAACCGATGACCTTTTGCATGAAAGGTAAACGCCTTACCTCCATGCTATCTCCCGGGCCCCTCTTTTCCCCATTTTTTGATGGGGTTAGATTTATTTTTCTTGTAAATCTGTCAGTACCTTGTGTATTTTCGATATTACCCCTCATCTGATGGGGGTTGAGTGAATAGTTTCTCCCATTCTATGGGTGACCTTTGTATCCTTGTCACTATTTCCTTTGAGGAACAGAAGCTTCTCAGCTTAATATAGTCCCATCTACTTATCTCTGCTTCCACTTGTTTGGAGAGTGCTGTTTCCTCCATGAAGATGCCTTTAGTCTCAAAGTCATGGAGCGTTTTACCAACATGTTGTTCTATATAGTGTCACACAAACTCAAATATCTTGAAGTCAACTTAACTAAAGAGTTGAAGGACCTATACAAAGAGAACTACAAAAGCCTGCTTTAAGAAATAAGAGAGGGGGCCGGGCGGTGGCGCTGGAGGTAAGGTGCTTGCGCTAACCTAGGACGAACCGCGGTTCGATCCCCGGGCCCCATATGGTCCCCCGTGCCTGCCAGGAGCGACTTCTGAGTGAATAGCCAGGAGCAACCCCTGAGTGTCACCGGGCGTGGCCCAAAAACAAACAAAACAAAAAAAAAAAAGAAATAAGAGAGGACACAAGGAAATGGAGACACATACCCAGCTTATAGATTGGCAGGATTAACATAATTAAAATGACAATAATACTCAAAGCATTGTACAAATTTAATGCAATCCCTCTAAAGATACATATGACAGTTTTCAAAGAAGTGGATCAAATACTTCTGAAATTGATTTGGAACAATAAACACCAATGAATAGCTAAAACAATCCTTGGGAAAATGAATTGGTAGGCATTACTTTCCCCAATTTTAAATTGTATTACAAAGCAATAGTTATTAACACAGCATGGTTTTGGAATAGGGACAGATCCTCAGGTCAGTGGAATAGATTGGAGTATTCAGAGAATGTTCCTCAGACATATGATCAATTAATTTTTGATCATGGAGCAAGAAATCCAAAATGAAGCAAGGAAAGCCTCGTCTACAATTGGTGTTAGCAAAGCAGGTTAGCCATTTGCAAAAAAGTGAATTCAGACCGCAATCTAACACCATGCACAGAGGTGAAATCCAAATGAATTAAAGACCTTAATATCAAGCCTGAAACTATAAGATGCCAAGATATTCTAACTCTAAATCCAACTAGGAAGAAAGATTTTGATTTAAAAAAAAAAGGAAATGGAAGGGAAAAGGAAGAAGGAAGGAAGGAAGGAAGGAAGGAAGGAAGGGAGAAAGAAGGAAGGAAGGAAGGAAAGAAGGAAGAAGAAGGAAGGAAGGGACAACGAACGAAAAAAGAAAGGAAGGAAGGAAGGGAGAAAGAAAGAGACAGAAAGAAAAAGAAAACTACCAAGAAAGAAAGAAAAAGAAAGGAAGAAAACTACCACTATTCCTATTCATTTTTGACAACACTTTAAAAAAATCAAAATATTATTTTTTACATTTCTGGAAAATTAATAGTTTCTCCAATATAATTTTATAGGATCATAAATTTTATAAACATTTTTCTACACTGATAAACCATTCTAAAGCAAATTTCATCTTCTGAAAAATTTGTCTCTACATTTTTCTATAATTTCCTTAATAGAAAAAGTATCACAGTTAATATCACAACTAGTTCATGAAATTTCCCCCTAATATTGAAAACATTCATTCTACTGTCACTTCAGTTTATTTCTTTTTTTCCAACCAGTTCTTTCTACTGGTTGAAAGAGAAGTCAGTGTTCTCTTGAACACATATCTTTCTCTTTGTTTCTCTCTCACATTTACTAAGTTTCTTTCTTTAAATCAGACTATTTTGCTTCTGAGAGAGACAGAAACAGGCATTGAGATGGGGCTAGGGGGAGGGGTAGGGGGGGAAGAGAAAGAAAGAAGCAGAAGAAGATAAAGGGGTGTGACTAGCATTCTTTTTTTAAAAGGTAGGGCTAGGAGATAGCCAGAGGTCAAAAGTACATAACTTGTCTTTTTTTGTTGTTTGTTTGCTTTGGGACCACACCCAGTGGCAATCAAGAATTATTCTTGGCTCTGTGCTCAGAAATTGCTCCTGGCAGGTAAGGGGACATTATGGGAAGCAGAGGATCAAGCCTGGGTTGGCCATGCGCAAGGCAAACGCCTTATTCTGTACTACCACTCCGGCCCTCATAACTTGCAGTTTGATCCAGCGTACTTCATGGCTTTCAGCACTATTGCTAAATATGATTCAAATGATTCTAACTCTGCTGAAATCCACGAAACACCATATTGGTGAACCTGATCACTGAACTGTTTGGCCCACTTGGTCAAATATTGATGGAAATGGTTTCCCAGAAAACTTGCACTGTGCTTGAAAATAGTACCACCAATACCATGGGAAAAAAAGAAAAGAGAAAAAGACAGAAAATATATCAATGAACGAAGCAATAAGTGGTTAAGAGTATGAGTCCCACAAACGAGGAAAATCTGAAACAAAACAATTTCTAAATTATTTTCTGTACTCTGTTCCATGGAAAATCGACAGGGTGGTTTTGAGGTCTCCAACTATTATTATGTTGCTATTGATGTCTTCTTTCAAATTTGTCAACAATTGTATTAAATATTTAGTAACTCTGCTTTCCCTCATCTTGAAACAAATGTATTATGATCACTTATATCAACTATGTGATGCATTTCTTTAAATAAAAAAACATTTAAAAAGATAAATCACAGACAAGATCTTTGTAAAACTATTCATAAAAAGGGAAAATAGTATGATAAGAAACCTGCAACAGAAGACTATATATTGCATGCTTGCATATATATGAAATGTCAAGAAAAGTCATAGGTAGAAAGTAGATTAGAAATTCTAAGGGCTGAAGTCAAAAGGATAGAGAAGTAAAAAATAAGAGGGAGATTACTCAACATTAATTGTTAGGGTGATGAAAAATGCTCAAAATTTGAATGTGGCAAGTGCAGCACAGATCTGAATATACAAAAAGCTACTGAAATATATACTTTAAGTGACCAAAGTATATCTCAATAAGCGACTGTTTTTTTTGCTTGATTTTTTTTTTAAGCCCAGTAAACTATATATCTCTAACTAATAAGAGACATTTATGTATTTGGACTCAATTTTCTCAATCTATAAAATAGGAATAAAATATTTCATTTAGAGTTATCTGGAGCTAACTGTGCCTAAAACAGGCTTATAAACATACTATGTGACCTTTAAAATGAAAAAAAAAACCAGCAAAATCTAAAGCCACAATTATAGTGGAAATTGCTATTTGGGCATCAAATATTTACAAATGATGTAAAGAAAAATCAGGCACAGTGTTATTTGGAAATATCATACTATATACAATCCTCAAAAAGCAATAATTTTCCACAAATATTTAAAAATCTATCTTTCTCTTAGCTCAAATACTTGTGCATGAAAAGTGATGAAAAACTAAGTAATTTTCTATTATGTTTCTGAAAGTATAAAATTAGGAAAAATTAAGATCCTCCACTCTTTACGAGGAAGGTTTTTCAGATAATAGAAATATTTAATTGGCAAATTACTTGCACATGCCATTAAGTGGTTAGACTGAATTTGTTTTTACAAATTCTATGGGCTCTTATTCCTTAACCTTCACTGCACTATAATCTCAAATCATCAAGGTCTTCACTTATGCAAATTTTAAGTTTCAATGTTTTGTTTCTATACAGAATAAATTAATGCACTTTAATTTCTAAAATATTCACTCTTTGAAGCTGCAAATCAATGAAAACGAGTTTCCCATTAAACTAAAAGAAAAAGGTTCATCAAGCTACATTATTTCAAATGCTGAACCATAATATCTTTCATAGATCCTAAAAATGCCATTAATACAATAAACACAAAAAGGATGTTTGTATTAACCCCCAAAATAATTCCTCTCAGAGGCAAGAGGGCAGTCATTGAATAAGCAACACTTTACCATTGAACCACTTCACCAGGTGCTTTTTCTAGCCTGTACTAAATCCTTAAAGAAAGTGGTGTTTTGGTTCTAAGGGAAATAAATTCCACCCTGCTGATTTGGTTAACAACAGCTTATATGGCGATTGTCTTTTAAGCAGGGAGGAAAAGACAAAGCCTTGAATGCTGAAGATAAATAACATAATGGAGTATGTGGATATAGACCTAACTCTAACTAACGCATTGTTCCAGTATCAAGGTTGCCATTTCAAATCCTTCTAACAAATCACAGTGAAGAGTCTGAAGAGGAAAGAAGTATCCCGGTTATAGTTCAAATTTGCTCAAGAAAAGTCTAGGGAGAAAAACAGGTGCCATTAAAACACAGTAAGTGCAGAATAAGTACTTCACGCACCCAGGCAACGTGTACTGTGTATTATTTTGAAAGTATATGTGGTATTGGTACCTGTAAAAATTAGGGTGCATCTAAAACTATTACAGTATTGTACTTTGGGATGGCACTACCCTAACATGAGACCAGGTAGCTCCCAGAGAGGAACATCCCAGAAGATATCTGATTCCTAAGAAACACTGTACTTTCTCTCTCTCAAGACCATTTCTACACCTATGAAAGAAGCCATAAATTTTGCCAGCCATTGTTCAACTGTTGTATGAACTTGGAGAGCTTGTTCCAAACACATTCTCAAGCCCCACACCCAAAGATTTTAATTCATTAGAGTTGAGATAGAGCCAGAGTGTCCACAATCAAAACAAATAACCCCACACTAATACAATGAAAACAGGAGCAGCCTTATTGATAAGAATCCTTCCTATTCTACAAATCCCCCATATTAATAGGCTACTAAATCATCATGATGAGTGCTGGTTTAACAATAACAAAAAAGGTCAAAGGACAGCAGATATTTAGCACTAGATACTAATCTATTACATACATTCTCTAAGTCAACATCAAGAGGCCAGCCAAGATGTTTTCAATCTATCTGCAAGAAAAAGTTCTGTTCAGTTGGATAGAATAAATCAGTAGCAGACACAAAATTGCAAAAGTAGGTTAGCTAAAATGGTGTTTGGAGGCATATTACCTGGCTGTGGTTACTTTCAGATATGTACTGCTTGCTTGCTTTAATCATGTTGTGTTAATTACCATTAACTTTCATCACTACTACAGAACACAACCAAAATAAATCCAACTCTTTGAAATTCTTGAGCACTACAAAGAATCCTAAATCATACTCTAAATGCAAGTGTAATATCTATATTGTTTAAAAAACCAATTTCCTAAGCTAGTTTTCTTAGGCAGATGTTATCAAAAATAATTTTCTTGCAAAAGCATTAACATACATTTAACCCTACTTAAATGCTTCAAGAGCAGATGTACAACAAATGTACACCCACAGTGATCCTATATTAGTATAAAACTGTTTTATTTCAATTAAAATGTCTAACTATCCACCCCCAACATATACCTAAACTGTAATTTTCTCTAAGAACTTCCAATATGTTCTTGATTTTGTTTCCTTTATCAACCTATCAGAGCAAAAACTGCTTTGCAACTGTTGGAAGAAATCAGTCATTAGCAACAAGATTACAGCAAATTTTCCAATTTAGAAAAACTGTATTTTTATCTCTCTCTTATACTGGAAGAATAATGGTATAATTTTACTATTTTTAAATGAGCAGTACAGTTTAAAATAGTTGCATTTTACCAGTGCTCCATAAAGATTATAAAGATATACTGTTGGTTTTCTTTAATCTACAATCTTTTTTTCCAATTCTGTCAAACTCTGTCTCTGTCTCTCTTTCTGTTCTGCCTCTCTATATCTGTCTGTCTCTGTCTATTATCTGTCTCTGTCTCTCTCTCTCTTTCTCTCTCTCTCTCTCCTTCTTCCCTCCTTCCCCTCCCCTAAGGTCAAAAATCCCCAATTAGGTCTGTCCACACTGATAGTTTTCCAGAAAACAGTTAACCTTTAGACAGTAGTTAACTAAGGAGTGAGTTCACATGGCTATTGTGCTTTACTTCCAACTGACATTCTTAGACTTTCTCAACTAGCCTGCTTGAAGTCGCCCCTCCCCCTCCTGCCCCATTTTTAAAATGGAGTGATGATAGCAAAAAGTACAATATTTTAGTCATTTGATCACGGAAGATTCTTAAATTATCCTACCAATTGGAAGTGCTCACTGATACTACTATCTTTCAAAATTGAAGTCATTACGGTCAATTGTGCAAATCCGTATTTAGCTTTCTGTAAATGGTGGATTTTTGACCCAATGAACTGGAACAGTTTCTGAACAATCTCTACGGTCTTAGACAAGACACTCAGAGCAAAGTCATAACACAATCCTTAGCAATGTTTATGTTATTTACTTTCAGAACATACTGGGCCCAGAGGAGTCAGTACAAGGTCTCAAAATACCTCCTGGGAAAGTCTTTGTGGATGACTTTAAATCTCACTGTCACACATGTGCCCCAGCACTCTCCAGCTGGCCCCATTTTAAAACTTGGTATCTATGCCATCTATGAGCCCTGGGGCCAAATTTCAGTCACACCACAGCCATGTGAAAGCATCATGAAAAGGGATGCAACTACTGGCAGTACCACAACTAAACACATAGGGAGAACTGACCAGAAAGAACAGATCTTCCATGCCCTTGAGTACCATAGTGATGGGAACCTATCCAGATTTGATCTCCAGCAACCCATATGCTCCCTTGAGCTTGACAGGAGTGATTTTTTAGCAGAAAGCCAGGAGTAGCCCCTGAACATCCCTGAGTGTGACCCCCCCCAAAAAAAAAAAACAAAAACAAACCCAACAACCCAACACCCACAAAAAAATACCTAAACTTACAATATCTATCACTCAGCAGTGAAGATTAAAAACAAAAGGCTCCCAATAAAATAACAAGTCTAGGCTTGTTTCATTTGGATTTCGGGGCAATTGAACAAGTTGAAGAACAAACCAATAAATGAGTCTCAGTGTGGCTCCATTTCCTATTTTGAAGTATGTAACAGCAATAATAAAAAGAAAAAGTTTTAAATATGATGACTTGACTTGGTTTAAGTGCCCCATATAAAAAGAAATTCCTTTTTTTTATTGTTTTTTGTTTTGTTGGACACACCCGGCAAACTCAGGGGTTACTCCTGGCTCTATGTTCAGAAATCGCTCCTGGCAGGCTTGGGGGACCATATGGGATGCAGGGATTCAAAACACCATCCTGCTGCATCAATGACAAACACCTTACCTATGTGCTATCTCTCCGGCCCCGGAAATTCGTATCTTTTGGCTGATCACCATCCTTTGAGATTTGCTAAAAGCAAATGTTCATTTATACATATTACTCAAATTTATGGCCATTCATAGATTCCCTGATACTTGCTCCAAGCTCCAGAATTTAGAACCTTGACTTTAAGAATCAAAATTTACTACAGCCTTCTCCCTCTCTACCTCCCCCACTCCCCACCTACCTACCACCACCACTAGATTATTATATTGGATGCTTATGCTCACATAAAAAGAATGCTAACTTTAAAGCTACATATAAAACATTTTATAAATATTTGTTTACTGTAAAAATATAGAAGACTTCAAAGAGGTAAAATATATTAGAAGAGTATGCAAATAAATGCATTTTGTTCTTTGTTGTGGGCAGAGATCGGGTTACACTCAGTGGTGCTCAGGGCTTCTTACTGTCTCTGTGGCCAGTGGTTGCTTCTGGAAGTGCTCCTGGGACAATATCAGAAGCAGGGAACCACTGAGGTCAGTGTGCATGACAATACTATTTCAATAGTATAATTTAAAATGCAGCCTAAAAAGTACTATGGAGCAGAACAAACTAAATTTTAAACATACTTTAAATTGTGACTCTCAGTGGACCAGTAATTTATTACCATTTGAAACCTGCCACTGTACTAGACAAATAGAATACAGATCTTCCACTTTTATTGAGCATAGTTATTAATGATGGCTACTAAAGAAATAACTAAATAAATGTTAACAAATAGAGTTGATCAAAAGTTAGCATTACGATGAAACCAATCACTACAGAGTTTGCCACCAATTATTTCAGATGAACTGTGTCATTTAAAGAATACACTTTCTAAAAAAAACTCCTAACAAATGTGCTTCGCTTAACAAGCATCATTAAATAAGAAAGTTGGGGAAATTAGTGTGTCTGCCACCAGCCTATAAGAGGCCCAGCAAAGTCTTGTCAAACCTTGATTGAGTTTCTCTATTACAAAATGGTGTGACAACCTGCTTCATAGATGGAGGGATTGAGAAGACTGTTATAATTGCTACCTCTCTCTTGCACACATTTATTACAATCAATGCCATAAAACCCATGCTTTCTAAACATCATTTGGCTCTTGAATCTCTACACCCAAAAATCCCATAGGTAGCTTTTCCCTAATGTGCACTCCTCTCTGTTCATGTCTCTTGGTCACATACTACAATCAAAGGCATCCTTTATCATCTTCAGCCTGTACAAATGTCACCTCACTTCCTCTACCACTCTGCAGTTCTCCCTCTACTCACAATTCTGTTTAGATCTAAAGAGAAAACTTTCCAGAATAAAGTACATGTCAAATCCATAACAAATTATCTGGCCATTAGTAATAGTAAAGGCACAAAAGACCACATTATAAGTATTTATACTAAAGAAATCTAATTCAGAAATATTCTCCCTGAAATTAATTCCTTTTAACAAAATCTTAACTAATGCAGTCACGTGTTCTTTACCCTCCCTCCCTCCCTCCCTTCCTTCCTCCCTCCCTCTCTCCCTTCCTTCCTTCCTTCCTTCCTTCCTTCCTTCCTTCCTTCCTTTCTTCCTTC
>PVKC010005644.1:0-32678 GCA_004027635.1 Crocidura indochinensis | reverse complement strand
CCTTACTTCCATGCTATCTCCCGGGCCCCATTCTTACATATCTTAACTAAGGTCATATGGCAATGACACTTTATAAGAAGATATCATGATGAAAATAGGCCTATAGATGGTGAGGGAGGAATCTGGCAATGATTCATTTCTAAAACCAATATGTGATTTAAAGAAGTTCCTTTGTCACTTGCCCTACAGGACTTAAAAGCATTTTGACCAGACCCACTTTGTGGAAATAAGATTTGCAGTGGATCAAAATCTAACTGGCATCAGCAATGACTTAAAAGAAGGGTCCTTTTAGAGAAGGTTCCCTCCAGAGAAGCTCCAACTGAAACAAAAAGTTGTGATAGGGGCTGTAGTGATAGCACGGCATATAGGGTGTTTGCCTTGTATGTGGTGGACCTGGGTTTTTTCCCTGGCATCCGCATGGTCCCCAAACACTTCCAGGAGTGAATTTTGAGCACACAGCCAGGAGTATCCCCTGAGCACTGCCAAACAGAGCAAAAAAAAATACTAAAAAATTGTTAAGCTTCTGAACTGACTTCTCTAAATCAATTAACAATATATATGTATGAAAGACTGTGATAAAGGTAGACCACCAAGGTCTCAATTTTCTTTCCTATGACAATATCACTTTGATATGTGTACTCAATTCTCTCCTCACTGGAGAAACCCGTGTTCTCACTATGACTTTCTCTTTTCTTCCTCTAAATTTTACTTGATTATTCACCTCTTCCTGAAATTATTATTATTATTCTCCTTGAAATAATTTTCATTATCTATTACTCCTGAACTTCAGATATTATTTCTAACCGATTTGTTTCTGTGAAGGAAAGTGAAAAGCATGAATTGAAAGTAGGCCTGATTTTTCTTTCTTTTCTTTTCTTTTACTTTTTTGGTTTGTTTTAGGTCACAGCCTTGCAGTGCTTAGGTGCCACTCCTGGCTTTATGCTAAGAAATCACACTGGTAGGCTCGGGGGACCACATGGGATGCCAGAATTCAAACCACCATCCTTCTGCATGAAAGGAAAATGCCTTACGTCCATGCTATCTCTCTGGCCCCAGATTTTCCTTTCTTAAAAAGAGTAATTGCTCATTCCAGCCTGTGATCCAGAGTTTCCAAGAAATTACATGGTAGGAATCATTTTTTGATCCACTTCTTTGAAGAATGTCATGGGTATCTTTAGAGGGATCACATTAATCTGTATAATTCTTTGAGTAGTATGGCCATTTTAATGATGTTAATCCTGGCAATTCTTGACCAGGATATGTGTTTCCATTTCCGTGTGTCTTCTCTTATTTCTTGGAGAAGGGTTTTATAGTTTTCTTTGAATAGTTTTTTCATATCTTTGGTCAAGTTGACTCCAAGATATTTGAGTTTGTGTGACACTAATGTGAATGGGGTTGTTTTCTATTTCTTTCTTTCTTTTTTCTTTTCTTTCTTCTTCTTTCTTCTTTCTTTCTTTGTTTCTTTCTTTCTTTCTTTCTTTCTTTCTTTCTTTCTCTCTTTCTTTCTTTTTCTTTCTTTCTTTCTCTCTTTCTTTCTTTTTCTTTCTTTCTTTCTTTCTCAAGATAGTTACAGCTATCTATAAAAAGCCCATAGTCAAATTATCCTTAAAGGTAAAAAAACTGAAAGCATTTACACTAATATCAGGAACTAGGCAAATCTTTCCATGCTCTCCACTTTTATTCAATATAGTTTTAGAAGTCCTTGCAATAGTAATCAGATAAGAGAAGGGAAGCAAAGGAATGTAAATAGGTAAAGATAAACTCAAACTCTCTCTCTTTGCAGATGATATCATGATATACATAAAAAACCCTAAAGAGTCCAAGAAAAACTCCTAGAAATACCAATACAGCAAAGTGCCCAGCTTCAAAGTTAATACACAAAAGACAGTAGTGTTCCTCTATATAAATGATGAAGTAGAGAGGAAAGAGTTTACAGAGACACTCCCATTTAAAAATAGTATCCAAAAATATCAAGTACCTAAGTATCAACCTTACAAGAGAAGTGAAGTACTTATACCATGAAAATCTCAAAACACTCCAGAAAGAAATTGAAGAGGACCTAAGGAAATGGTACATACCATACTCATGGATAGGTAGAATCAACATAGTCAAAATGACTATCTTACCTAAACTTCTATATAGATTCAATGCAATCCCTATCCGAAATCAGACATCATTTTTTAAAGATTTAGAAAAATCAATTATAAATTCATCTGGAAACACAAAAAACCCAGGTTAGCCAAATACATACTGAAAAACGAGAAGCTAGGTGGCATCTCTTCACCTAACCTGAAATTTTAATATAGAGCCATAGTGATCAAAATAGCATGGTACTGGAACAGTAGATTAGAACAGAATATCCAAATATAAACTCCCAAATATACAGCCAACTAATATTTGACAAATGAGCAAAAACTTGAAATGGAGCAAAGACAGTCTCTTCAAAAAATGGTGTTGGAACAACTGAATAGTAACAACCTGCAAGAAATTAAAAATTGATCTATACTGCACACCTTATGCAAAAATCAACTCAAAATGAATCAAAGACCTTGAAATAAGACCCGAATCCATAAAGTTTATTAAAGAAAAATAGGCAGAAAACTCTCAGATCTATATATCAAAAAAATCTATGAACCAATGACAAGAACATTTGCATCAAATCTAAATATACGGGACTACATCAAACTAAAAGGTTTCTGCATGGTGAAAGAAACCCTACTTAATACTAGAAGACAGTTAACGGAATGGGGAAAAAATTTTGCACTCAACACATCATATAAAGAACTGATATATAGTGTATACAAAGCACTCAGAAAGGTGAGCTCCAAAAAAATCTAATAAAGTCATAAAAATTGGGGAGAAGAAATGAATAGACACTTCTCTGAAGAAAAACGAAGATGGCCAACAGACACATGAAAATAAGCTTACCTTCACTCATCATTAGGGATATCCAAGTCAAGACAACAATGAGGCACAATATTACAACAGTGAGGATGGCTCACATCAAAAATAGCGAGAACAATCTTTGTTGGTGGGAAAATGATAAGAAAGGAGCTCTCATCCACGAATGGTGGGAATGCTGCCTGGTCCAACCACTATGGAAAACAGTGTGGAGAGTGCTCAGTAAACTCAGAACTGAGTTTACATATGACCCAGCAATTGCCCTCCTGGGTATTTATCCCCAAATTAGAAGAACATTCATCTCAAAGTATGTTTGCACTTCATTACTTATCACAGCAATCAGCACAATATCCAAAAATTGAAACCAGCCTCAATGTACAATTGATGAATGGATAATGAAAATATGGTATTTATACAAAATAGAATAATACATAGCAGTTAGCAATGATACAGTCATAGACATTGCAGCAACAGGAATGTATCTACAAAATATTATGTTGGTTTGTGATATCAGGCTAGGAATATCTGCGAATCTACGCCAGCCCAGTGGAGCCTGACTGTGAAAAACTGTGAGTGCTGCCTGTGTGTACCTCTCTCAGTCTGTCACCTGATACTCTTGGCAGCGGGCTAAAAAATGGCCCAAAAGAACTTGCTCTCCCAGAGTTCCATTCTAGGGCAGGAATGCCCATGAACTCCAAAGGAATTGCTAGAAGCAATACCTTGCAAAAGCAGGTCCCCTGTTTTTGACATCAGACTGGGAAGATCTGTGAATCCACGCCAGAACAGTGGGTCTGACTGTGAAAAACTGTGAGTGTTGCCTGTGTGTATCTCTCTCCTGTGTGTTTTTTGGCCATTCTTGCCTGAACCTCTTGGTAACTTGTTGAAAAAAGGCCCCCCAAAACTCGCTCTCCCAGAGTTCCATTCTAGGTCGGGAATGCCCAGGAACTCCAAAGGTATTGCTAGAAGAAATACCTTGCAAAAGCAGGTCCTCTGTTTGTGACGTCAGGCTGAGAAGATCTGTGAATCTACACCAGCCCAGTGGGGCCTGACTGTGAAGAACTGTGAGTGCTGCCTGTGTATATCTCTCTCCTGTCCTGTCGCCCGAACCTCTTGGCAGCGGGCCAAAAATAGCCCCCAAAAACTCACTTTCCCAGAGTTTCATTCTAGATTGGGAATGCCCAGGAACTCCAAATGTATAGCTAGAAGTAATACCTTGCAAAAGCAGGTCCCCAGTTTGTGACATCAGGCTGGGAACATCTGTGAATCAACGCCAGCCCAGTGGTGCCTGACTGTGAAGAACTGTGAGAGCTGCTTGTGTGTTTTTCTCTCCTGTCCTGTTCCCTGAACCTCTTGGCTGTGGGCTAAAGAATGGCCAAAAAACTCGCTCTCCCAGAGGTCCACTCTAGTGCAGTAACGCACAGGAACTCCAATACCTTGCAAAATCAGGTCCCCTGATTTTGTGACTTCAGGTTGGTAAGATCTGCAAATCTACGCCAGCCCAGTGGGGACTGACTGTGACAAACTATTAGTGCTGCCTCTGTCTATCTCTTTTCTGTCCTGTCGCCTGAACCTCTTGGCAGCAGGCTGAAAAATGGCCCCAAAAATACTCACTCTCCCTGAGTTCCATTCTAGAGTGGAACTGCTAGGAACTCCAAAGGAATTGCTAGAAGCAATACATTGCAAAAGCAGGTCCCCTGTTTGTGACGTCAGGTTGGGATGATTTTCGAATCTACGCCAGTCCAGTGGGGTCTGACTATGAAAAACTGTGTGTGCTGTCTGTGTGTATCTCTCTACAGTCCTGTCACCTGACCTCTTGAATTCAGGCTGAAAAACGACTCCAAGAAACTTGCTCTCCCAGAGTTCCATTTTATGGCGGGAAGGCCCAGGAATTCCAAATGAATTGCTAGAAGCAATAATTTGCAAAAGCAGGTCCCATGTTTGTGATGTCAGGCTGGGATGATCTGTGAATCTACTCCAGCCTGGAGTGAAAAACTGTGAGTGCTGTTTGAGTGTATCTCTCTCCTGTCCTTTCACCTGAACATCTTTGCTGCGGGTGGATAAATGACTGTTGATAAACTTGCTCTCCCAGAGTTCCATTCTAGGGCGGGAACGCCCAGGAACTCCATATGTATAGCTAGAAGTAATACCTTGCAAAAGCAGGTCCCCTGCTTGTGACATCAGGTTGGGAAGATCTGTGAATCTACGCCAGTCCAGTGGGGCCTGACTCAGAAAAACTGTGAGTGCTGCCTGTTTGTATCTCTCTCCTATCCTGTCGCCTGATTCTCTTGGCAGCGGGCTGAAAACGGCCCCCAAATACTCGCTCTCCCTGAGTTCTATTCTAAGGCGGTAACACCCAGGAAATCCAAAGGTATTGCTAGAAGCAATACCTTGCAAAAGCATGTCCCCTGTTTGTGACATCAGGCTGGCATGATCTTCGAATCTACGCCAGCCCAGTGTGGCCTGACTGAAAATCTCTGAGTGTTGCTTGTATGTATCTCTCTGCTCTCCTGTTTCCTGAACCTCTTGGCTTCGGGCTGAAAAACGACTCCAAGAAACTTGCTCTCCCAGAGTTCCATTTTATGGCAGGAAGGCCCAGGAATTCCAAATGAATTGCTAGAAGCAATAATTTGCAAAAGCAGGTCCCATGTTTGTGATATCAGGCTGGGATGATCTGTGAATCTACTCCAGCCTGGTGGGGCCTGTGAAAAACTGTGAGTGTTGTTTGAGTGTATCTCTCTCCTGTCCTGTTGCCTAAACCTCTTGGCAGCGGACCGAAAAAGGGCCTCAAAAACCTCTCTCTCCTTGAGTTCCATTCTAGGGCAGGAACACCCAGGATCTCCAAAGGTATTGCTAGAAGCAATACCTTGCAAAAGCCAGGTCCCCTGTTTGTGACATCAGGCTGGGTAGATCTGTGAATCTATGCCAGCCCAGTGGTGCCTGACTGAAAAACTGTGATGCTGCCTGTGTATCTCTCTCCTGTCCTGTCGCCTGAACATCTTCCCAGTGGGCTGATAAACGGCTCCAAAAAACTTGCTCTCCCAGAATTCCATTCTAGGGCGGGAATGCCCAGGAACTCCAAATGTATAGCTAGAAGTAATACCTTGCAAAAGCAGGTACCCTGCTTGTGACATCCAGTTGGGAAGATCTGCGAATCTACGCCAGCCCAGTGGGGCCTGACTGTGAAAAATTGTGAGTACTGCCTGTTTGTATCTCTCTCCTCTCCTGTCATCTGAACCTCTTGGCAGTGGGCTGAAAAATGGCCCCAAAAAACTCGCTCTCCCTGAGTTCCATTCTAGGGTGGTAACACCCAGGAAATCCAAAGGTATTGCTAGAAGCAATACCTTGCAAAAGCACGTCCCCTGTTTGTGACATCAGGCTGACATGATCTTCGAATCTACGCCAGCGCAGTGTGGCCTGACTATGAAAAACTCTGAGTGCTGCTTGTGTGTATCTCTCTCCTCTCCTGTTTCCTGAATCTCTTGGCATTGGGTTGAAAAACGGCCCCAAGAAACTTGCTCTCCCAGAGTTGCATTCTAGGCCGGGAAGGACCAAGAATTCCAAAGGAATTGCTAGGAGCAATACCTTGCAAAAGCAGGTCCCCTGTTTGTAACATCAGGCTGGGAAGATCTGTGATTCTATGCCAGCCCAGTAGGGCCTGACTGTGAATAACTGTGAGTGCTGTCTGTGTGTATATCTCTCCTCTCCTGTCACCTGAACCTCTTGGCAGCTTGCCGAAATACGACCCCAAAAACCTCGCTCTCCCTGAGGTCATTCTTAAGCGGGAATGCCCAGGATCTCCAAAGGTATTGCTAGAAGCAATACCTTGCAGAAGCCAGGTCCCCTGTTTGTTATGTCAGGCTGGAAAGATCTGCGAATCTACGCCAGTCCAGTGGGGCCTGACTTTGTAAACTTTGAGTGCTGCCTGTGTGTATATCTCTCCTGTACTGAGACCTGAACCTCGTGGCAGTGGGCCGAAAAACAGCTCCAAAAAATCGCTCTCCCTGAGTTCCATTCTAGGGGGGGAACACCCAGAAACTCCAAAGTTATTGATAGAAGGCCAGTGTAAGACATAGAAAATGATGTTGAGAATTCTGATTACCAGATAATGACCAAGAACAGGTCAATCTCTCAGACAATGACTTTAGAAAAGCAATATGGAAGTTGCTGAAATAACTCAAAGAAACCATGGATCGAGTTGAACAGAACATTAATAAAATTCAAAAAATATGAAGACAGAAATCACAAAACTCCAAACTGAAATAATATGTCAATTATCAGGCCTGAAAAACTCAGTAGATGAATTGAATGACAAAATGGATAGCGCTCAAAACAAGGGTATCAGAAGCTGAGAATAGAATGGTGCTGTGGAAGATGAGATAAATAGCAACTCTATACAGCGGGAGAGATTGGGGAAAAAACTTGAAACAAATGAATAGACAATGGAAAAAATAGTCAAAGTATGAGAACAGATGAAAATAGAAGTCTATGATAAGATCAACAAAAACAACTTAAGAATCATTGGAGTTCCAGAGACCCAGGAAGAATATGTCCCAGAAGAATCAATGGTCAAGAACATCATTAAAATTAAACTTCCAGAGCTAAAGAAAGTATATGATCAAATCCTGCTTGCGCGAAGAGTACCAACCAAAAGAGATCCCAGAAATAATACCGCAAGACACATCCTAGTCACAATGACGAATCCCACAGATAGAGAAATAATACTGCAAACAGCAAGATCAAAAAAGGAGATTACATTCAAGGGGGCATCCTTGAGATTTACAGCAGACCTGTCACCAGAAACACTCAAGGCCAGGAAGCAGTGGTGGGATATTGTGACAAGACTGAATGAAATGAATGCTTCACCTAGAATACTGTACCCAGCGAAACTTACTTTCTGGTTTTATGGAAAAATACACGGTTTCACAGACAAAAAACAGCTCAGAAACTTTATAGACTCAAAACCACCCTTAAGAGAAAAACTGAAAGACCTAATTTCAGACAAGACTAGTCAAAAGACACACCAAATTTCGATACAAAGATGGCATCAAATCCCAGGGCAATTCTTTCTCTCAATGTCAATGGACTAAATGCACTAGATAAGAGACACAGAATAGCTAAGAGGATCAAAACACTCAATCCAACTTTCTGCTGTCTACAAGAAATGCACCTGAATAGTCAGAACAAACATAGACTCAAAATAAAAGGCAGGAGGAAAATCATCCAAGCAAACAACACCCATAAAAAAGTTGGATTGGCTATACTAATGTCTGATAATGCAAACTTTATACTCAGGAAGGTTGTAAGGGACAAAGGTGGACATTATATATTAACCAAGTGGTATGTAGAGCAGGAAGAAATCACTCTTCTAAATATATATATGCATCAAATGAAGGTCCAGCAAAATATTTAATACAATTGTTGACAAAGCTGAAAAATAGCATCAATAACAACGCAATAATTCTGGGGGACCTCAACATGGCTTTGTCAAGACTGGATAGGTCAACCAGACTGAAACTCAACAAGAATATACTGAACCTGAGGAGAGAAATGGAAGAAAGAGGCCTAGTTGATATGTATAGGACACTCCATCCCCAGAAACCTGGATACACATTCTTCTCCAATGTACATGGGACATTCTCCAGGATAGACTACATGCTGGCACATAAAACAAATCTCCATAATATCAAGAGGATATAAATTTTGCAGGCTACCTTTGCTGATCACAAGACTCTGAAATTATTTGTGAATTTCAAAGTAACACAGAAGGAAAACTTTAATACCTGGAAGTTAAACAGCCTCATACTGTAAAACAAGTGGGTCCGAGATGAAATCAAAGAGAAAATCAAAACTTTCCTGGAAACAAATGATAATAAAGACACAAACTATCAGAACTTATGGGACACAGCAAAAGCAGTACTGAGAGGAAAATTTATAGCATTGCAAGCACACATCAGGAAGGAAGAAGGGGCTTACCTGAGTAGCTTAATGACGCAGTGCATAATACTAGAAAGAGTTCAACAAAAGGACCAAAAGTAGGGAGGCAGAAGGAAATAATAAAGTTGAGAGCAGAAATCAAGGAAGTGGAAACCAAAAAACAACCAAAAGATCAAAGAAAGCAGAAGTTGATTCTTTGAAAATATAAACAATATCGATAGACCACGGGCAAAACTAACAAAGAAAGAGAGAGAGAAAAACTTGATAACTCATATTATGAATGAAAAAAGAGAGATCACTCTGATTGGCAGAGATTCAAAGGGTAATCAGAAACTACTTTGAGAAGCTCTATGCCACTAAAAATGATAACCAGAAGAAATGGATAAATTCTTGGACTCTTACAATCTTCCACGGTTGAAGGAAGAGGATGTAGCATATCTAAACACCCCATTCACTATTGATGAAATTAAAACGGTAATCAAATGTCTGACCAAAAACAAAAGCCCAGACCCAAATGAATTTACTAATGAATTATTTCAAACTTTCCAAGAGGAACTACTACTGCAGAGATGCTGCTAAGAAAGAAAATTACAGTCCAATATAGCTGATGAATGGAGATGCAAAGATCCTCAACAAAATCCTGGCAAATAGGATCCAATGCCTCATTAAGAAGATCATCCACTGTGATCAAGTAGGTTTCATTCCAGGAATGCAAGGATGGTTTAACATCCGTAAATCTATGAACATATACAAAACATCAACAACAAGAAAAATAAAAATCACATGATCATATCAGTAGATGCAGAGAAAGCATTTGATAAGGTTCAACACCCATTTTTGATCAAAACTCTAAGCAAGATGGGAATGGAAGGAACCTTTCTCAATATAGTTAAGGCCATCTAATATAGGTCTTCCCCCTAAATTCAGGCAGAAGCCAAGGCTGTCCTCTCTCACCACTCCTATTTAACATAGCACTGGAAGTACTCGATATAGCGATTGGGCAAGAAAAAGATATCAAGGGAATTTAGATAAGAAAGGAAGAAGTCAAGCTCTCACTTTTTGCAGATGACATGATACTCTACTTAGAAAACCCTAAAGATTCTATCAAAAAGCTTCTAGTAACAATAGACTCATATAGCAAGGTGGCAGGCTACAAAATCAACACACAAAAATCAATGGTCTTTGTATACACCAATAGTAATAAGGAAGAAATGAACATTAAGAAAGCAACCCCATTCACAATAGTGCCACACAAACTCAAATATCTTGGAATCAACTAGACTAAAAATGTGAAGGACCTATACAAAGAAAACTATAAAACTCTGCTCCTGGAAATAAAAGAGGACTCTTGGAAATGGAAACATTTACCCTGCTCATGGATTGGCAGGATTAACATCATCAAAATGGCAATACTACCCAAAGCATTATACAGATTTAATGCGATCCCTCTAAAGATCCCCATGACATTCTTCAAAGAAGTGGATCAGGCACTTTTGAAATTTATTTGGAACAATAAACAACCTAGAATAGCGAAAGCAATCATTGGGAAAAGTACATGGGAGGAATTACTTTCCCCAACCTTAATCTTTACTACTAAGCAATAATTATCAAAACAGCATAATAGGGACAGACCGTCAGATCATTGGAATAGGCTTGAATACTCAGAGAATGTTCCCCAGACATACAGTCATCTAATTTTTGATAACAGAGCAAGAAATTCTAAAAGGAGCAAAGAAAGCCTCTTCAACAAGTTGTGTTGGTACAACTGGCTAGCCACTTGCAAAAAATTGAACTTAGACCCAACCTAATATCATGTACGAAGGTAAAATCCAAATGGATGAAAAACCTTGATATCAGACCTGAAACCATAATATATATGGAACTACACGTAGGCTAAACACTGCAGGACATTAAGAGTACAGGCATATTCAAGGAGGAAAACACACTCTCCAAAAATGAAAGCTGAGATTAACAGATGGGATTATATTAAGCTTCTGCACCTCAAAGGAAATAGCTCCCAGGATACAAAAGCCACCCACTGAGTGGGAAAAACTATTCACCCAATAGCCATCAGATAAGGGGCTAATCTCCAAAGCATACAAGGCACTGACAGAACTTTACAAGAAAAAACATCTAATTCCATCAAAAATGGGGAGAAGAAATGTACAGACCCTTTGAGAAAGAAGAAATACAAATGGCCAAAAGACACATGAAAAAATGCTCCACATCACTAATCATCAGGGAAATGCAAATCAAAACAACTATGAGGTACCACCTCACACTACAGAGAATGGCACACATCACAAAGAATGAGAACACACAGTGTTGGCAGGGATGTAGAGAGAAAGGAACTCTTATCCATTGCTGGTGGGAATGCCGTCTAGTTCAACCTTTATGGAAAGCAATATGGAGATTCCTCCAAATACTGGAAATCGAGCTCCCATACGATCCAGCTATTCCACTCCTAGGAATATACCCTAGGAACACAAAAATACAATACAAAAACCCCTCCCTTACACCTATATTTATTGCAGCACTATTTACCATAGCAAGACTCTGGAAACAACCAAGATGCCCTTTAACAGATGAATGGCTAAAGAAGCTGTGGTACATATACACAATGGAATATCATGCAGTTGTCAGAAGAGATGAAGTCAATAAATTTTCCTATACATGGATGTACATGGAATCTATTATGCTGAGTGAAATAAGCCAGAGAGAGAGAAAAACGCAGAATGGTCTCACTCACCTTTGGGTTTTAAGTAAAATGAAAGACATTCTTGAAATAATAATTTTCAGACACAAAAGAGTAAAGAGCTGGAAGTTCTAGCTCACCTCATGAAGCTTACCACAAAGTATGATGAGTTCAGTTAGAGAAATAACTACATTTTGAACTGTCCTAAATAATGAGAATGTATGAGGGAAATGGGGAGCCTGTCCAGAGTACAGGCAGGTGTTGGGCGGGGAGTAGGGAGATTTGGGACAATGGTGATGGGAACTTTGCACTGGTTATGGGTGGTGTTCTTTACATGGCTGAAACCCAAACACAATAATGTATGTAATCAAGGTGTCTATATAAAATATTTAAAATATTATGTTAAATAAATAAGCCAAAAGTTGAAGGATAAACCCAGAATGATAGCGCTTTTCTGAGGTAATTAGAATATACAAGATATATACATTTAGCACTCCAGGTGCAAATACAACAGTCTAATAGGGTAGAAACTCCAAGCACGTAAATCTGCTTTTACTGAGAATGCCTATAATAATGTCTTAGGGATCTTATAGAGGGTAACAGGTGAAGAATATGATTGGAAGCCAGAGAATCCGGCAGAAGCTTTTCATAACAATGTGTTTTATTGTCTTAATATTGTTATATTTAAAATGACCTCTCAGCTTCTCTGTCCACAGTAGTTCTTTGATACAAAGTGTGAACACCCTAACTTGACAGGTTGGTGCTCAGTCACACTAGATAACATATTCAGTTTGCGTTATAAAAATGTCTAGGTAAAACACTCTAATATAACATTTTTCTCTGGTTTATAGCCTCTGTTAGGACCTAAGGATGTGACCATCCAGATCACTGAAACAATCAACTGCAAACCATAGTCTTATATTAAAGGACCTACTGCTACTCATCGAATATGTTTGGGCAAATTAACATTTCCTTTCTCTCTCCTTTCTTCTATCATATCACTACTTCTTTCTTTCTACTTTCTTCTTCTACCTCCTCTTCCTTCCTCATCATCTTAATTTTTAAGCTCATTTTTACTATATTTACCTATTTTTTCTGTTCTCCTCTTATCTTTTGCTCTTCCTTCAACCAGTCCTTAAGAGCTCAGACCCATTCTATTAGGTTCAGACCTCTAACAACAGTTTAAGAACAGATCACTATTGTATGTTTTTATGTGGGCATCAGTATCCAGAGAGAAGACTCCTCTGAGAGCCAAACCTAAATTGTAATTCCTCCTCCTCACCTCCAGAAATCTCACTATCCCTTCACCCAACATTTTCATTCCAATGACCGACCTCCTGCCATCACCCAGATCCCAAGTGAAGGGACACCTACTTGGTCCCACATCTCGCCCCCCAGCAAGAATCTACAGCCAACACCCCTGATGACTCATGCTCGGTGGCCCTCCTTCTCGCACCCCTTAAATGTGAACTGTTCTTTGATACCGAACCCAGCTCCAGAAGATTACCTAGCACAAAAACTACCCTAGCCCTTTCTGCCCCAAATCGTTTCACAATAGCAACAAAACCAGGGTGTGTGATTGAACATGTGCTCTGGATTCTACCCCCACAAGAAAATCTCAAAAGACAATGGGAAGATTATATTTCCTAAATAAATTTAAGACCTATATAATATTACCTCTTAACCTGTTTATCCACAAATGTAAGATAGTCTCCTGCAGCAGTTTGTTCTCTTAATATTTTTAAACCTATTTTAATCTATTTTTCCTTTATATATACATATATAGTCTTGTTTCTGTTTTCTATTTTTCCTTAACTCCACCTGCTTTGGTTCTGCTTGATACAAAAACCTACAAGAAAAAGTCTTGCCTGGGATAATAGCTCAGGTCAAAACCAGGGCACAGAAATGATGGAGCCTGATATTCTCAGCCCTAAATGCACAAGCAATATAATATACCACCATTTCTTCTTGCAAAGGCATATTAAAAAGGGGGAAATTTATGTATAAAAACAAGCTCTTGGGGCTTGGGAGATAGCATGGAGGTAAGGCATTTGCCTTTCATGCAAAAGGTCATCGGTTCAAATCCCGGTGCCTCATATGGTCCTCCGTGCCTGCCAGGAGCAATTATGAGAATGGAGCCAGGATTAACCCCTGAGCACTGCCGGGTGTGACCCAAAAATCACACACAAAAAAGCTCTTACATACTTGGGATAGGAACTAATATACTTTACTATATAGAGGCACTTCCCACTTTGAACATATGTCATGTGGCCCCAATTTAGACTACATGTGATTAGACAGTGACCATCCAACCCTGAACCTTAGATCTCAGACATAGAACTGACACAGTTATCTGCAACAGATCCAGGAACCAAACTCCCTCTGGGATATTCTTGATACTGCTCTAAGAGCAACATGAGCAGGATTTGATATAACGCCCTCATACTGAGGAAATGCAACAACTTGGTCTAAGCTTTGATTGGTAAGAAGACCAACTTCAATATCTACAGAAGACTCTGATAACCATTACTGGGCAGAACTTATCCTGGGATCAATAAGATAGACTTTAGAGTAAGCCTTGGCCTGTGGTCTATACAATAAACAAGATCTCTAACTCCAGAGGTCTGACTAAAACAACTACAACCGAGCAGGCTGAAAATATAAGGAAATATAATATTCTATGCTTCATCTTAGGATCGGGGCAAAAACCAAGACCACAACAACAGAAGACTGATTAAAACAACAGTGATGGAATGGAACTCCTAGAACCACAAAGAGAGACTCCATCCTAGGTTACATCCTTTGACCTATGCAAATATCAAGATCTCTAGCTACAGAGGCAGGATTTATCATCCACGATGGAGCGGAAAGTATCCAGACACCACAAAAAATCCAAGGGAAGAGTAAAAGAACATGTATGGAGCCAGTAGTTATTCCCATGACTGTATACTTCAAGGGCTGAGAACTCTGTATCTCTAAGGCCAAGGTAATTCCCATTCTAATCTCCCCAATATTTACCACAAAAAAAAAGAACAAGTTAATTTTGGGGATTTGTTATTGTTGTTTGTTGTTTGTTTTATTTCCAGTGGGTTTTCTTTTATTTTGTACTTTGTTTTGTTTTTATTCAGGACCGTGGTTATTGTGTGTGTTGGTGTCTTTATTGCTGTGGTGCTTTTTGAGTTTTTGATTTTTAATTTTTTTTAGTATTGTTACTATGTTTTACTTCATTTCCCCATTTTTTATATTAAATTGACATTTATAGCCTCTAGATGGATTCCACCCATTTTGTGCTTGTTTGATTTTTGCCCCATTTTATTTATTTTCTTTCCTTCAAACAGAACCCCAAAATTTGAACCATTTATTCCATCTAACAAACTGAGGGGGAAATAATGGAGGTGCAAAAGCAGACAGTCACATGAACTGTGGCTGTATTAATAAAACATGATCAGACTAACTACACCAAATCCAAAGCCATCAACAACAGAATTGACACCCTATCTACAACATGGTAGGCACATAGGGGAACACTTATAGTAGCAAACCAATGGGTAAAGGAGGGGAATATGGGTGCATGCTGGGAACAGGAGTGTAGGGAGGACAAAATTGGTGGTGTGAATGCCCCTCGTTCAATGTCACTATGTACCAAAAAATTATTGTGAAAGATTTACAAATTCACTTTGCTCAAAATAAAAATTTAAAAAGATTTAAATAAAATAAAGGAAAACTACGTTCAAAGGAGCAGACATGTCACAAGAAAACTCCTCAGGCCAGAAGATAGTGGTGGGATATTGTAACAAGACTAAATGAAATGAAGGCTCCACCTAAATAACTGCACCCAGCCCAACTCAAGTTCAGATTGAAGGAAGGATACATAGCTTCGCGGATAAACAGCAGTCCAGAAACTTTAGAGATGCAAAACAATTCTTAAATAAAAACTGAAAGGTCTACATTAAGACAAGACAGACCAAGAGACATACCAAACTTTTACAAAGATAACGTTAAATCCTATGACAAGCATCTCCCACAATGTCAATGGACTAAATGCACCAATTAAGAGACACAGAGTGGCTAAGTGGATCAAAAAGATGAATTCAACTTTCTGTTGCCTACAAGAAACACACCTGAATAGTCAGAACAAGCATAGACTCAAAATCAAAGGCTTGAGGAAAATCATTCAAGCAAACAACTCCCTTAAAAAAGCTGGGATGGCCATGTTAATATCAGATTACACCAACTTTAAACTCAGAAAAGTTGTAAGGGACAAAGATGGACACTTCGTGCTAATCAAGGGATATGTGCAACGGGGAGAAATCGCACTACTAAACATATATGCACCTATTGAGAGACCAGCAAAATATCTAATGCAATTATTGACATATTTGAAAGAGGATATCAAAAATAGCACACTAATTGTGGAAGACCTTAACATGGCTCTGTCCACACTGAGAGGTCATCTAGAGGGAAACCCAACAATAATATACTAGCCCTGAAAAGAGAAATGGAAGAAAGAGGACTAGTAAATATATATAGGACACTCTATCCCCAGAAACCTGGACGCACATTCTTCTCCAATTACATGGGTCATTCTCCAGGATAGATCATATGCTGGCACATAAAACATTCCTCCATAATATCATAATAATATTTGAGGTGAGCTTCTGCACCTCAAAGGATACAAGAGCCACCCACTGAGTGAGAGAAACTATTCACCCAATACCCTTCAGATAAGGAGCTAATTTTCAAAATATCCAAGACACTGACAGAACTTTACAAGAAAAACATCTAATCCCATCAAAAAATGGGAAAAAGAATTGAACAGACTATTTGACAAAGAAATACAAATGACCAAAAGACACATAAAAATGCTCCACATTACTAATTATCAGGAAGATGCAAATAAAAACAACTATGAGGTACCATCTTACACAACAGAGATTGGCGCACATCACAAAAAATGAGGACAACGGGGCCCGGGAGATAGCATGGAGGTAAGGTGTTTGCCTTTCATGCAAAAAGGTCATCAGTTCGAATCCTGGTGCCCCATATGGTCCCCCGTGCCTGCCAGGAGCAATTTCTGAGTATGGAGCCAGGAGTAACCCCTGAGCACTGCCGGATGTGACCCAAAAACCACAAAAAAAATGAGGACAAGCACTGTTGGCTGGAATGTGGAGTGAAAGAAACTTATCCACAGCTGATGGGAATGCCATCTAGTCTAACCTTA
Organism: Crocidura indochinensis; assembly: GCA_004027635.1. Taxonomy (NCBI): domain Eukaryota; kingdom Metazoa; phylum Chordata; class Mammalia; order Eulipotyphla; family Soricidae; genus Crocidura; species Crocidura indochinensis. Next base: position 15,927 of record PVKC010005644.1, on the reverse strand, counting down.
ATGAAAAGCAATATGGAGATTCCGTAAAAGCTGGAAATTGAGCTCCCACATGATCCAGCTATACCACTCCTAGGAATATGCCCTAGGAACACAAAAATACAATACAAAAATCTCTTCCTCACACCTTTATTCATTGCAGCACTATTTACAATAGCTAGACTCTGGAAACAACCAAGATGCCCTTCAACAGATGAATGGCTAAAGAAACTGGCACATATGGATAGATGATGTCATGAAATTTTCCTATACATGTATATACATGGAATCTATTATGCTGAGTAAAATAAGTCAGAGGGAGAGAGATGGACTCAGAATAGTCTTGCTCATCTATGGGTTTTAAAACAATGAATATTTTTCAGAGGGCTGGAAGTCCAGCCCACTACGTGAAGCTCACAGCAAAAAGTGGTGAATGCAGTTAGATAAATAACTACATTGAGAACTACCCTAACAATGTGAATGAATGAGGGAAGTAGGTGGGACGACAAGCACAGAACTAATAACATAGAATATAGAATATTCTACAGATGTGTCTTGGGGGCTTTTGGGGGAGATATCTTATAGCTGGTACTTTTCATGCACGATTTGATTGCATGCAGTCTTTATCTCTAAGAGTTTCTCTGCAATGATTTACTTGACTGTTGATTTTTCCTGGGATTTTCTTCCTGGATATCTGGGACTCCAATAATTCTTATATTGTTTCTGTTGAGTTTATAAAAGACATCTATTTTCTTTTTTTCTTTTTTTTCGGGCCACACCCATTTGATTATCAGAGGTTACTCCTGGATTATGCCCTAGGAACACAAAAATACAATAAAAAATCCCTTCCTTACACCTTTATTCATTGCAGCACTATTTTCAATATCCAGACTCTGTAATTAACCAAGATGCCCTTCAACAAATGAATGGTTAAAGAAACTGTGGTACATATACACAATGGAATATTATGTAGACTATTATGTAGAAGAGATGAAGTCATGAAACTTTTCTATACATTGATGGACATGGAAACTATTATCCTGAACTAAATAAGTCAGAGGGAGAGAGACATACAGAATAATCTTTATCTATGGGTTTTAAGAAAAATTAAAGACATTATTTGTGATAATGCCCTAAGAAGAGGGCCTGAAGGATAGATTCACTTATATGAAACTCACCTCAAAGAGGGGTGAGTGTAGTTAGAGAAATAATACACTAACAACTACCATGACAGTGTTAATGAATGAGAGAAGTAGAATTTCTATTTTGAAAACAGGCAAGGGATGTGGAAGGAGGGAGATGAGGAGAGAAAAAAAAAAGAAACACAGAGTGGCAAAATGGATCAAACAGCTGAATCCAATATTCTGCTCCCTACAATAGTCAGAACATGCATAGACTCAAAATCAAAGTTTGGAGGACAATCACCAGCAAATATATCCGTAAGAAAAGTTGGGGTAACCATATATCAGATGACACAAACATTACACTTAATGTTGGACATTTAGTAATAATAAAGGGCTGTGTAAAACAGTAATAAATCACACTACAAAACATGTATGCACCCATGAGGGACTAAAAATTATACAATTGTTGACAAATATGAAAAAAGCTATCAAGTACAACACAATAACAATGGGAGAGCTCAACAATGTCCTGTCATTTTTGGATCAGTCAACCAGGATAAAACCTAATAAGAATACACTAGCTCTAAAGTGAGAAATGGAATAAAGGGGTCTGGTAAATATATATAATATGTAATATATATTTAGTATATATGAATGTATATTGAATATATTATATAATATATATAGCACTCCAAGCCCAGAAAACCGAATACACATTCTTCTCCAATGCATACGTGTAATTCTTCAGGATAGATCACTGGCCCATAAAACTGCTGGCCCATAAAACATGCCTCCATAAAATCAAGAGGACATGTCACTAACTTCCTTCTTAGATCACAATGCACTAAAACAGAAGTTAACTAACACCTGGAAATTGAACAGCTCTATACTAAAGAATCAATGGGTCAGAGATAAAATAAAAAGATTCCTAGAGAGAAGCTGCAGTATAGAGGATGGTCCTGGGAGGGTTGCACCACAGATGATTTAGCACAGAGGGAGACCTGAGACCAGGTCCAACCCCCACTACCATAACACAATTCACTCAGTAGCTTCAGGATAAAGGATGGCTCTGGTCTGGTCTTGCGACAGATGAGTTAGCAAGGAGGGCGCTCTGAGGCTAGGCCCAATCCCCACTGCCATAATCTCTCTCAGAAGACTCTTGGCAGAGGAGGTCTCTGGCCACCAAAGACCTTTATTAAAAAATAACACCTTGAAATTCCTACATCCTAACCTACCCTGCAAAGAACAATGGACAAACAACAGCTGGAGATATAGAGAGAAATTGAACAGATTTCCAAGCCCTCCAAAACACATGAACTCAGCATTAATGTCTTTTCAATGAAAGTCAACAAATCACTAGCAAAAGAAATTAAGAAATCCATAGATGAACAGTTCACCCAACTCAAAGAATTCTATCAGAAGATGAGAGTGCATACAAATAGAACTCAAGGAACTAAAAATCATGCTAGCAGGCCACAAAAATAGAATTACACACAGAAATTCATATGGATGAACTCAAAGAAAAAATACAAGCCAGAAACAACAAAGAAGTTAACAAAGAAATGAGAGAAAAAATATTTGAAGAAAAAGTAAGGTACTTAATGATCAAAAACAAAAGAAATAACCTATGAATTGTAGGATTAACAGGAGGAGTGGATAAAGGGAAAGGGGAAGATACAAAGTAGTGAGAGAAATGATAGCAGAAAATTTTCTTGCTACCTGGAAGAGACACTTCTGCAAATCCAAAAGCAAAAGGAGTTCTAAATAAAATAGACAAATAAAATAGTCAAACACTGAGATATATAGTAATCCAAATGGCAAAAAATAACAAATAGAAAGATTAATTCTTTAAAGCAATTAGATGGGAAAAAGCTCAAGTACAAAGGAAGTAATATAAAAATAAAACCAGATCACCCAATTCAACAAGAAACAATTCAAGCAAGAAGACAGTGGAATAACATATTTAAATTACTGAATGATGGGGCCTGGGAGATAGCATGGAGGTAAGGTGTTTGCCTTTCATGCAAAGGGTCATCGGATCGAATCCCGGTGCCCCATATGGTCTCCCGTACCTGCCAGGAGCAATTTCTGAGCACGAAGCCAGGAGTAACCCCTGAGCACTGCCGGGTGTGACCCAAAAACCAAAAAAAAAAAAAGAAAGAAAGAAAAAAGAAAAATTACTGAATGAAAGAATCTTCCAAGTGGGACCTGACTGTGAGAAACTGTGAGCACTGCCTGTGTGTATTTGTCTCCTGTCCTGTCTTCTAAACCTCCTGGGAGTGGGCCGAAAAGGGCCCAGAAAATTCGCTCTCCCAGAGGCTCCAGAAGAGCCTCTTTCTTTCTACGGAAAGAAAGTCACTGCAAAAAGAAGAAAAATATCACACTAAGAACTGAGCTGGATCACTGAAGCCCAGCAATTCTCCCTGGACTGTCTTCTTTGCTATGTGCTCGGACCTAAAGTTTGATCCTGTGTGAGGCTTCATCCACAGAGGGCTCCCCTTCCTTGGAGGCATGTCGACCCATCCAAAAAGGGCCGAGCCAGAGGAGCATGGCAGTTCACATCATTTAGCCAATGAATGCCACCACAACACAAAGAAAAACCCACAATACAAATGTGACAATGGGGAAACAATGCAGGCCAGCATCAGACATAGAGAATGAAGGTGACAATTCTGATGACCAGAAAACGGCCAGCCAATTAATCTCTCAGGTAAGGAGTTTAGACAAGAAATATGGAAGATGCTCAAAGAACTCAAAGCATGGATCGAGTTGAACAGAACACTAATAAGAACCAAGAAAATATGAAAACAGAAATCACAAAAAACTCCCAATAGAAATAACGGGTCAAATAACAGGCTTGAAAAACACTGTAAACGAATTAAATGACAAAATGGATATGCTCTCCAACAGACTAACAGAAGATGAGAATAGAATTGGTGCTGTGGATGATGAGATAAATAACAAATCCATACAATGGGAGAGATTGGGAAAAAACTTAAAGCAAATGAACAAGAATGGAAAATTTAATTAAAGAATGGAAAAGATTATAATAGAAGTCTATGATAAACTCAAAGAAACAACTTAAGAATCATTGGAGTCCCAGAGACCCAGGAAGAAAATTTCCAGGAAGAATCAATGACCAAGAACATCATTAAAAAGAAACTTCCAGAGCTAAAGAATATATATGTTCAAATCCTGCATGTCCGAGAATACCAACCAAAAGAGACCCCAGAAAAAATACCCCAAGGCTCATCCTAGTCACAATGACGAATTCCACAGATAGAGACAGAATTCCAAAAGCAGCGAGATATAAAAGGGAAATTACATTCAAAGGAACATCCTTGAGATTTACAGCAGGCCTGTCACCAGAAAAACTCAAGGTCAGAAAGCACTGGTAGGAAATAGTGACAAAACTCAATGAAATAAATGCATCGCCTAGAATACTGTACTCAGAAAAACTCATTTTCAGGTTTGACGGAAAAATACATGGATTCACAGACAAACAATAGCTCAGAAACTTGACAGACTCAAACCAACTCTTTTTTTGAGGGGGGGGGGCATACCCGGTGACGCTCGGGGGTTACTCTGGCTATGCGCTCAGAAGTTGCTCCTGGCTTGGGGGACAATATGGGAAACCGGGGGATCGAACCGCGGTCCATCCTAGGCTAGCGCAGGCAAGGCAGGCACCTTACCTCCAGTGCCACCATTCGTCCCCTCAAACCCACTCTTAAGAGAAAAACTGAAAGACCTAATTTAAGCCAACACTGACCAATAGACACACCAAATTTTGATATAAAGATGGCATTAAATTCCAGTACAATTCTTTCTCTCAATGTCAATGGACTAAATGCACCAGTTAAGAGACACAGAGTGGCTAAATGAATCAAAAAAACTCAATCCAACCTTCAGTTGCCTACAAGAAACGGACCTGAATTGTCAGAACAAACATAAAAGGAGGAAAATTATCCAAGCAAATAACACCAATAAAAAAGCAGGAATGGCCAAACTAATATCTGATGATGCAAACTTTATGCTCAGGAAGTTGTAAGGGACAAAGAATGGCTTTTTGTATTAATCAAGGAATATATACAGCAGAAGAAATCACTCTCCTAAACATATATGCACTGAATGAGGGGCCTGCAAAATATTTAATACAATTTTTGATAAATCTGAAGAATAATATCAATAACAACATAATAATTGTGGGGACCTCAACATGGCTTTGTCAACACTGGGCAGGTCAACCAGACTGAAACCCAACAAGAATATACTAGACCTGAGAAGAGAAAAGGGTCCAGCAGTTATACATAGGACACTATATTCCCAGAAACCTGGGTACACATTTTTATCCAATGTATATGGGACATTCTCCAGGTTAAACTACATGATGACATGTAAAATATGACTCCATAATATCAAGAAGTTAGAAATTTTGAATCTGAATCAATTTTTCAGGCTACCTTCTCTGACCACAAGGTTCTGAAATAATATGTGAATTCAAAAAGGACACAGAAGGAAAACTTTAACACCTGGAAGTTAAACATCCTCATACTGAATAATAAGTGGGTCTGAGATGAAATCAAATAGAAATCAAAACCTTCCTGGAAAAAAATGATAATAAAGACACAAACTATCAGAACTTATGGGACACAGCAAAAGCAGTACTGAGAGGAAAATTTATAGCTTTGCAAGCACACATCAGGAAGGAAAAGGGCCTGCCTGAATAGCTTAATGACACAGCTCATAGAACTAAAATGTGCTCAGCAAAAGGACCCAAAAATAGGAAGACAGAAGGAAATAACGAAGCCGAGAAAAGAAATCAACGAAGCAGAAACCCAAAAAACAATCGAAAGATCAACGAAAGCAGAAGTTGGTTCTTTGAAAAAATGAACAAGATTGATAGACCACTGGCAAAACTAACAGAGAGAGAGACTTGATAACTTGTATTAGGAATGAAAAAGGAGCGATCACTGCTGATATGACAGAGATTCAAAGGGTAATCAGAAACTACTTTGAGAAACTCTATGCCACTAAAATGAGAACCTGGAATAAATGAATAAGTTCTTGGACTCTTAAATCTTCCAAGGTTGAAGGAAGAGGATGTAGCATATATAAACACCCCCATCACTATTGATGAAATTAAAATGGTAATCAAAGGTCTGCCCAAAAACTAAAGCCCAGGCCCAGATGGATTTACTAATGAATTATTTCAAACTTTCCAAGAGGAATTACTATCAATCCTGGCAAGACTCTCATGAAATCGAAAAAACAGAAACACTTCCAAATAGCTTTTATGAAGCCAACATCACCTTGATACCTACACCAGACAAAGATTCTACGAAAAATGAAAATTACAGACCAATATCGCTGATGAATGCAGATGCAAAGATACTCTATAAAATCCTGGCAAATAAAATTCAATGCCTCATTAAGAAGATCATCCACTACGATCAAGTAGGTTTCATCCCAGGAATGCAAGGCTGGTTTAACATTCATAAATCTATCAACATAATACACAACATCAACAACAAGAAAAATAAAAATCACATGATCCTATCAATAGATGCTCATCAAAATTCTCAGAAAGATGGGAATGAAAGGAAACTTTCTCAATAAAGTTAAGGTCATCTACCACAAGCCAGTGGTAAATATTATCGTCAATGGGGAAAACATAAGAGCCTTCCCTCTAAATTCTGGCTCAGAACAAAGCTGTTCACTCTCACCACTCCTATTCTACACAGCACTGGAAGTACTCACTATAGCGATAAGGCAAGAAAAAGATATCAAGGGAATCCAGCTAGGAAAGGAAGAAGTCTATCTCTCGCCTTTTCAGATGACATGATTCTCTACTTAGAAAACCCTAAAGACTCTATCAAAAAGCTTCTAGAAACAATAGACTCATATAGCAAGGTGGCAGGCTACAAAATTAACACACTAAATCAATAGCATTTCTATACACGGATAGTAGTAAGGAAGAAATGGACATTAAGAAAACAACCCCATTTACAATAGTGCCACACAAACACAAATATCTTGGAATCAACTTGACTAAAAATGTGAAGGAATCCTATACAAAGAAATCTATAAAACTCTACTCCAAGAAATAAGAGAGGACACGTGGAAATGGAAACACATACCCTACTCATGTATTGGCAGGATTAACACCATCAATATGGCAATACTCCACAAAGCACTGTACAGATTTATTGCGATCCCTCTAAAGATGCACATGCCATTCTTCAAAGAAGTGGATCAGGCACTTTTAAAATTCATTTGGAACAATAAACACCCTAGAATAGCTAAAGCAATCATTGTGAAACAGAATATGGGAGTAATTACTTTCCCTAACCTTAGACTTTACTACAAAGCAATAGTCGTCAAAACAACATGGTTTTGGAATAAACACAGGCCCTCATATCAGTGGAATAGGCTTGAATACTCAGAGAATGTTCCCCAGACATACAATCACCTAAATTTTTGATAAAGGAGCAAGAACTCCTAAATGGAGCAAGAAAGTCTCTTCAACAAGTTGTGTTGGCACTTGCAAAAATTTGAACTTAGACCCCCAGTTAAGATCATATACAAAGGTAAAATCCAAACGGATTAAAGATCTCAATATCAGACCCGAAACCATAAGATTTATAGAACAACATTAATCAAAACACTCCAGGACATTGAGCCTACAGGCATATTCAAGAAGGAAAGTGCACTCTCCAACAAATGAAAGCTGAGATTAACAGATGGGAATATATTAAGCTGAGAAGCTTCTGCATCTCAAAGGAAATAGTGCCCAGGATTCAAGAACCACCCATTGAGTGGGAGAAACTATTCACCCAATAGCCATCAGATAAGGGGCTAATCTCCAAAACATACAAGGCACTGACAGAACTTTACAAGAAAAATACTTCTAATCCCATCAAAAAATGGGGAGAAGAAATGGACAGACACTTTGAAAAGAAGAAATACAAATGGTCAAAAGACACATGAAAAAATGCTCCACATCACTAATCATCAGGGAGATGCAAATCAAAACAACTATGAAGTACCACCTCATACCACAGAGATTGGTACACATCACAATGAATGAGAACAAACGGTGTTGGCGGGGATGTGGAGAGAAAGGAACTCTTATCCACTGCTGATGAGAATGCCGTCTACTTCAGTCTTTATGGAAAGCAATATAGAGATTCCTCCAGAAACTGGAAATCAAGCTCCCGTAGGATCCAGCTATACCACTCCTAAGAATATACCCTAGGAACAAAAAAAAATATACAATACAAAAAATCCCTTCCTTCCATCTATATTAATCGCAACACTATTTACCATAGCAAGATTCTCGAAACAACCAAGATGCCCTTCAACAGATGAATGGCTAAAGAGACTGTGGTACATATACAGAATGGAATATTATGCAGCTGTCAGTTGAGATGAAGCCATGAAATTTTTCTATACATGGATGTACATGGAATTTAATATGTGGAGTGAAATAAGTCAGAGAGATATAAACGCAGAATTATCTTATTTATCTATGTGTTTTAAGAAAAATGAAAGACATTCTTGCAATAATAATTTTTAGACACAAAAGAGAGAAGGGCTGGAAGTTACAGCTCACCTCATAAAGCTCACCGCAAACAGTGATGAGTTTATTTAGAGAAATAACTACATTTTGAACTATCCTAATAATGAGAATGTATGAGGGAAATAGAAAGCCTGTCTAGAGTACAGGCCGGGGTTGGGTGGGGAGGAGGGATATTTGGGACATTGGTGATGGGAATGCTGCACTGGTGATGGGTAGTTTTCTTTACATGACTGAAATCCAAGCACAATCTTGTATGTAATCAAGGTGTTTAAATAAAATATATATAAAAAAGAAATAATCCTCCAACCTAGAGTCCATTACACAGCAAAACTATGATACATGAGAGGGAGGACTAAAACTTTCTCAGACAAAGCAAAACTTGCACTATTTGCACTAACCAATTGACCCTAAATAAACTATTCAGAGATGAATTACACAACCCAAACACGCAATTGTAACAACAACCCTAAACAATATAGAGCACAACAACTCTCTCTGTCAATAGACTCTTAAATGTCAACCTACTAAACTCCTCCATTAAAAGACACAGAGTAGATTGGAGGAAGGAATAAAGGAAGGCCGAAAGAGAGGCAGGCAGGAAGAAAGGGAGGGAAGGACGAAGGAAGAAAGAAAAGAAGGAAGGAAGCAAGAGATGGGGGAGGAAGAGAGGGAGGAAATAGAGAAAGAAGAAATAGAGAGAAAGAATGGAAGGAAGGAAGAAAGACTGAGAAGGAACTAAGGAAAGAAAAAAAAGAAAGAAAGAAAGAAAGAAAGAAAGAAAGAAAGAAAGAAAGAAAGAAAGAAAGAAAGAAAGAAAGAAAGAAAGAAGAAAGAAAGAAAGAAGGAAGGAAGGAAGAATGAAAGAAAGAGAAAGAAAGCAAGAAGAAAAGAAAGAAAGAAGGAAGTAAGGAAAGAAAGAAAGAAGGAAAGAAAGAAAGAAGGAAGGAAGGGAAAGAAGGAAGAGATAGTTCAGGCTCACCTTGAGCTAATGGTATATGGAATTCTGCCTTCCATTGTTTATGCAGATCACAGCCCCACAGGATGGTTAGAATGGGTCCACATGAGGTCTGATTATAGCCTTTTGGTTTTCTGGACCATAAAATACCATGTTTTTTGTGCTTAACAAACAAGAACTCAGGCCTCCTATTCCTTTTAATGAATATGGAATTTCTTGAAGAGACCAATTTTCTGACCATTCTTTATCAGAAATTACAGTGACCTGAGCACCTGTGTCTATCACGCCATTAAAGAATTGCCCTTCTAAATTAAGTTTAATCATTGGACTTTCATCTTTACATTTAGTAATCAGAGCAACTAATGGATTTCTGGCAGCCCCCGGATCTATGCCTCCAAAACCTCCAGTTCTTATCTTAAGTCTCAAATTTAACATAAGGTATTATTACTAATTGGGCAATCGTCTCCCCTTTTTTGAAAGTCCAAGTAACTGGTACATTGATAACTACAATAATTTCTCCTTTGAATCTGAATCAATAACACCTGTGGTTACTGATATACCTTTTACGTTAAGGGAACTTGTGCTCAGAATCAAACCCATTGTATCTGGGTGGTGGTCCCACTATGCCTATGTGTAACATATAAGGGCATTCTCCTGGGTAACTTGTAATGTCCACTGGGCAAGTTATATCAAACCCAGCACTGCCCACTGTGGCATGTGTTAATTCATTAATTGAGATTAATCTTCTTGGGCTGGGCCGTGAAGAATTATGGTTTGATGACTTTGCTCCTGATTTGTAAGGGTCTGGGGATTGGCCCTGAAGGCATCTCCCTGTTTTTTAAGTGTAGATTCTGGAGGAGCTGAATTTAACAAAAGGCGACAATTCCTTTTAATATGTCCCTGTTTTCCACAATGGTAACAGGCAAATTGTCTCCTAGGGTTTGTATTAAAACCTCTTCCTATGTTATTATTACAGGGATTTCCAGATCTACAGTCTTTTGCCCAGTGGTAACCCTTATTGCATTTTGGGCAGAGACCTGGTTTTCGGGCAATTTTTGTCCCCTTTGGTAAAGATGTATGTTTCCTTTAGTAATTGTAAAGGTTTGCACTAAATCTGAATTTGCTAATGAATGGGGCATATCATAAACATTCCTACATGCATATAAAATTCATTTAAATCAACTTTTTCCTGCAATGGAGCCAATACCAATTTGCAAGTTGAATTAGCATTATGATAAGTCAAACATTTTTCTAGAAATTTCCTCACCTCATCATTTTTAACTTGTATTTTTAAAGCATCTTTGAGTTTAGCCACAAATTCTACATAAGGCTCTTGGGGACCTTGGATGATTCTTAAAAAAGTTCCTTCACCAGTACTGTTAGTATCAATTCTTTCCCATGCAGATAATGCAATGTCTTTAATTATTTTTGAGATTTTCTTTGGTAAAGCCACTTGTGTCTGTATATCTGAATATTGATTTTCTCCCATTAATAATTCATATGAGAGATGAACCCCTGCCACTCGTATTTTTTTGTTCCATCTGGACTATAGTTTGGATTTCACACCCTCTGCATATAACATTTCCCACTCAGTTCGCTGTTTAGATGGTAGGCATATTTCAGCAAGTTTTTAAAGTCATGCAGAGTCCAAATTGATTTTCGACACCACATGCTTAGTACCTCCTGACAATATGGAGAGGTGGCCCTAAAGCCTTTACATGATTTCTTAAACCACTCCACATCCTCCATTTCAAGAGGTTCATAATTTGAAACATATACTGTTTGCAATGGAGTTGAGGCCGGATTAGCAGAAGTACCCTGCGCAGGGCTCTGATGCCTGAGATGTGGAGTGCTAGAATGTGGTTCATTGTCTGAGTTGGCACTAACAAGTGAGTCCATACTGTGAACAGAATCAGGACTCCCTTGTGGACTTAGCACTGGAGGCTGGTCATCAGTGTCAAGATTTTGATTTGGATCGTATCTAAATTATGTGTCTGGGTTGTTTTTTTATCTGCAAAAATGCCTATACTTTTGATGCCAGTGTTAGCCTGTATCTTAGTCTGAATTTTTGTTAGATAAATTTTTTATTATCCATACTGGTCATCACTTTGCCATTTCCACATTGTCTATTTCCTAACCACCAGCCAATGCTTATGTATATGATATTAGCCAACACAGAAATTCCACAAACCATAACTAATGGAGACCACTCAAGCTATGCAAATATTGGAGTAGAAATTTTCTGTTGAATTGTAAGCAGCAACCATCCAACGACAATATTTACTAGTATCAAACCAAGTGGTTTATATCCAAACAGAGTATTGCACTTGAGTAATGCCGAAGTGATGTACTTAATAACAGATGACATAGTGAGCGTGAGTATCCATAATAACCAGCCAAGGACCTCCATAGGTATTTTCCAATCAGATATGTCACTTACAGTTCCAGAGGGTCCAGATTCACCTGTTCTAGGGGGGGAGGTTGAACCCCTTGCTGGTGGTCTGAGAGTCCAAAAGTAACTCTCAAAGGGAAATATTAAACCTCATTTCTCTGTCCTCCTCTTAGAGGAGACTCCAGCAACAAATCCCCCACAAATAATCCACTTCAGAGAAAGAAGTTAGGGGACCAAAGACTTGGCCACGAAAGATTTTTGTCTGTCTGACGTCTGTTCATTCAACCCTCCGACCCAGCTGTCAGCTCTGGCAAAAAGCTTCAATAGCCTCCCCACAAGCTCTTTTATTTCTCACTTGATCACCCCTACCTGGAAGATCCAGGTGGGACGACAAGCACAGGACTAATAACATAGAATATTCTACACAGCATCATTCTCTTTGTGTTTAATAATCATTCTTCTTCATTTCAGATTTTGCTCTGTTCATTGCATTTCTTGTTCATTCTTCTTCATACCTGAATTTTCTTTGTATTTCTTCTTCGTCCCTGATTTTGCTCTGGTTTTTGTGTTTCTTATTCATTCTTTTTTTGCAAAAGAATCTATAATTTTAATTTTTTCTTTCTTTTTATTTTTTAATATATATATTTTTATTTAAGTAACATGATCATAGTTTGGTTACAGTCACAAAAAGAACACCTCACTTCATAAGTGTAACATTCCCTCTCCCATCTCCTGCCTGTATTCAAAACAGGTATTCTACTACAGTTATTTGTTTTTAAGTTCAGTTATTTTTAAAGGGTTAAAAAATAGTATAGGTTTGACAGTGGCAATCGCTGTTGTTTGCATAGGCCCAGAAAAATATGGGAAAATGGAAAAAAATCCTTGGTCTGATTACAAGAAGGCCTCACCCCCAAAGTTTATTGGCATAAGACTTATATCTGGGCTCCAGGCATTCCAGTCTGTCCAACACGAGTCATTCTCCATGGTCCCGGTGAAACTTTTTCCCATTTTAGTTGTTGTTGGTATCAGGTTCCTATATTTAAAGATCCTGGATTCTATGCAATTCTTTTATCGGAGTCAGACTGATGTGGAGCATCCTCTAGTTTCCACACCATTAGCTGTGGAGCGATCTTCCCTGCAAGCAGGCTGTTGCTGAGTCGTCTGGTTATTGAGAACACTCTTTGGAGTAAGTCAATGCCAGAGTAGTGTAGGTCTTCCCTGGTAGAGGTTTGTATCCTTGTGGTGTTATAGGCAATTGCGGTTTTTTCCATAGATGACATTCATTGTTCAGGGGTGTATGGGCAATGCCCATTCTTCTGAGGCCTAAGCCAAATCATTATGCCAATGTTCAGGGTATAAGGCCTAACTGCATTACCAAATTTGTGTTCTCACTCTATTAGATAAGAACTTATTTGCATATGTATTATTTTCTCATTTTAATGTGACTATGCAAAAGAGAAACAGTGCCACAAGATATTGGTGCATCTGGGGGCTAACAAATAAAGTCCAACATTTCCAAAACTTGGTTCAAACATGAATTCTATACAGAGATATTCTTTTACCAATATTGCTTATAAACATATCTCAAAGGGGGAAAAGCAAACAAACAAACAAACAGTGGGCAAAATTGTCATTATGTAAGAGGATATTCAAAAAGCATGATAGATGTTAAGGGAATACATCTGAGATATACAAAGAAATATATCTGAGATATACATGTGTCCCTTTTATGGTTCAGAAATATTTGAGAGGGAGGGTGTTGTTTCCGAGACACCCCTTTGGTCTGTGATTTGGCCAAGTGAAGAGCACATGGAGCCATGTCATCCCCATGTTGCCTGCTGAAGTTCTGACTCCCCGAGAGGTGTTTACTTCCTAACTGGTGGAAGCCGGAAGTTCACCAGTCCCCTCCCCGTCCCCTGGGGACTGGGAGGAAGGAGAGAGAAGGCTATGGGGGGCAGCCAGGACTGCATATTCGCTAAGCTTGTCCAAAAAGTCTACTGCATGGATCCATGTCATCCCTTGTTGCCTGCTGAAGCTTCCAACTCCCACCAAAGTATTACTGTGAAAGATATGCAATCCACCTTGGCCAAAACAAAAATCTAAAAGGTTAAATGTGGGGTGATAGGAGGTGGGAGTGAGGGAGTAAAGGAATAATATGAGCTTCTGGGCTGAGTTCTGAATAGGACAGAGATTAAACACAGTGATATCCAAATATTTGTCTATATTTTCCTGCACTAGCCCCCGTGCAGTTTCACAATGGACAGGATTAGTAAGGAAACTTGCCTGGAACTTCCTGAAGTCAGAACCTCTTTTGCTGCAATTCTCCAGGCTGGCAGAAAATCCAGGCTCTCAGGAAGGAAAGAGATCATTCAAGAGCTGGAAGGCTGGAAGTTCAAAGCCCCCACCCAAACATGCCCCCTGGAGCTGGCAGGGAATGAGGAAAGCCTAGGGTAACCTTTAAGCTCCTCTTTGGGACCCACCTCTCTTTCTTGCCCAGGCATATGGCCAAGGGGAAGCCCTGGAGTTCTGGAGAAGGAGGTAGAAGGGTGCTGTGGTGTCCCAAGTCCCGCACCCCTCCTAGGTCTGGTTAAAAAGGACTTTGACATGGCGGAGACCTGCCAAACCCCATGCTGGCAGAAACTCCCGGCTCCCAGATTCGTTCTTTTTCATCTGTTATTTAGTCCTGTTCTTTGTTTCTTATTCTGCACCCCCGACTTTGCTCTGTTCTTTGTGTTACTTCTTCATACTTGATTTTTCACTTTTTTGTGTTTAATATTCTTTCTTCTTCATCCATAATTTCACCTTGTTGTGTTTCTTATTTTTCATCCCTGATTTTGCCCCGTTCTTTGTGTTTCTTCTTTTTTGCTCTGTTTTCTTTATTGCTTATTCTTCATCCCTGATTTTGCTGTTTTTTTGTGGGTGTTTATTATTCTTCATCCCTGATTGTGCTCTATTCTTTGTGTTTCTTATTTGTTCTTCTTCACTGCTGATTTTGCTCTGTTCTTTGTGTTTCTTCTTCATCACTGTTTTTGCTCTGATTTTTGTATTTCTTATTCTTTGTTGCCCCATTTGTTGGATCTTGTTTACACCTTTGTTGTTTGTTTGAGTATCCTCTATGAGCTCCCAGATGAGAAATTTATTGCTATCCTCTTGTCCCCTTCTGGTGGGAGATCTTGGTAATATTTATCCGTGCAAATAATCCACACAGCCTGAAGGGTTAATGGTTAAAAGGTTGGGAGAAGTGAGTCCTTTGTCAGCCTCTTGCTAGCTCCAAAACACACCTTGAGCCAGCCAGCCTACTCTGTCAAAAGCCCTGAAAAACCTCACTTCCAAACTATTTATTTGGTTCTCAACAGCGATCCCACTTTTCCCACCGTCAAGGTGGGACAACAGGAAAAGAATAATCTTATGGAACTATTTTCATATGCAATAGTCTTCATCCCTGATTTTGCTCTTTCTTTGTGTTTCTTACTCTTTATTTTATTTTGCTAAGTTTTGTTTCTTATTCTTCATTCATGCCTTTGCTCTGTTCTTTGTGTTTCTTCTTGTTCTTCCCTGATTTGCAATGTTCTTTGTGCTTCTTCATCTTCATCACTGTAGTTGCTCTGTTTTTGTCTTCTTCATCCTCATCATCCCTGATTATACTCTGTTCTTTTTGCTTTTTTTTGGTTTTGTTTTGTTTTTTTGTTTTTTTTTGTTTTTTTTTGTTTGTTTGTTTGTTTTTTGGGCCACACCCAGTGATGCTCAGGGGTTACTCCTGGCTATGTGCTCAGAAGTTGCCCCTGGCCTGGGGGACCATATGGGGCACGGGGGATCGAACCTTGGTCCTTTCAAGGCTAGCGCGATAAGGCAGGCACCTTACCTACAGCGCCACCGCCCGGCCCTTCTTTTTTTTTTTTTT
>PVKC010005643.1:0-32548 GCA_004027635.1 Crocidura indochinensis | reverse complement strand
ATAATACTATAACAAAGAAATTTGATGGTTTCTTAGCTTTTGTTCTAGTAAATGTGTGTGTATGCAAACACACACACATACACACAGAAAGTTCATAATATTAATTCTGCTTTAATGAGTCCTCAGATAGGGAGTTTTGACCTACTTTCCAATTTGCCCATCTCTCATGGGATCCATTTATCTGGGGATTCTGAGTCAGGCCCTGATTTGAAAATCAGCCTGTTTCTTTATATGAAACAGGATAGAGAAGCATTTGCCCAGGGCCAGTTAAAAAATGGCATCAGTATTTCTCACCCTGTAACATCCTTTAAATTCTATCATTTTGTAATTTCCCTACATAAAGCTTTGCTTTTCAGAAAATATTTCTGGGTAGCAAAATGTTACAGAATTGCCTGAGTAGGTTACATGGATCTTGCTTTTAGTTCTCTTGCAGTATCAAATTCTTTTGCATACTCTGACGTCTTGTAATAATTATCTTAAATACCTCTGAATACCTTCCCATTATCCGTACAGTTCTCAGTCTTTATTTCCTTATCCTGAAACCAGACCAGAGCTTCTTCAACTTTTTCACTCACAACTCCTTGTGCCTGATAAATTCGGTGTGATTCTTGTATATAGATAATATGAAAAATAGTATCAATCAAACTTTTACTGATCATGAAATTTTTTTTTCTTAAAGAGTTTTAATGTTATGTGGTCACTTGTTGGGTTGAGACAAAGTTTAAGAAGCTAGAATATGAACCACTAAGCTTCAGACCTTGGTAGAAACAAATGACTGGTTCAGTCTTCTCCTTGACAACTGCCTTTGGGAACTTGCAAAAAATTCTAACTCTAAAATGAGACCATAGAATAGCAGTTGCAAACTTCACAGTACAAAGATCAACTGGCAGATATGTTAAAATGGTTGATCCTTTCTTTCCCATAATTTCTGATTCAGTAAGTCTGAAGAAAGGTTCAATAACTTGCTTCTCTAATACATTAACAAGAAATGTTGATATTGCACTTTCTGTCACTCTGTGAGAAACATCATAGTTCAAGCTAAGTTTAGGAAAGCTGAAACACTGATGCTTTCAGTTATACCTTAGTGTCTCTTGGTATAGTTGCTGAAAATGTAAGATATCATTGTATTTTTTGAATCCATAAAGTGAATTTAAAAAAAAAGCTCTTTATCTAGCATCTCCCTTATTTAAAATGATATATATTGTTTCTTTTGAGATTGCACACTTTTATTTCCTAACCCACTCTCCCTTTCTTTATTCTTTTCATTCCTTCACAGTTCTTTAAACTAGAGTAAATGGGTTTGACTTTTTCCTATTCTAGAAGCAATATTCTTAAATTAGGAAACAAAATGCTGTAGGAAGGGAGGATGTCTTCTTTGTATAGCTAGTTATGGAAAAGCTTGCCTTTCTCTTTTCATTTTAAAGAATGTTTGATTTGAAATTGTCCTCTGGTAAGGTTGAATCTTCATCCACTTAAAGGTCAACACTTGCTTTTAAAAACTCAAGATTACACTTTTTTCTTTGCATATTTGATACAATATCCTGTTTTTCTGATTCCTTTACCTTTCTTCTACAGAAATATGTGGTTATGATCTCACATTACCCGGTAGGTCTGTTTATGGAGTAACAAAATATAAATATAATGTTATTGATATTATACTAACATAAACTTGTTACTGATAATGCTCATTAAGGACCTCAGACTAGTATTTCTTTATGGAACTGGTAACCAAAGGTTCAAATTACAGAGCACGTTTCAGATTATAAAACAGAAAGTAAAATCTGTGCATAGTGTTAAAATAGTATTTAAATGACCTAATTAAGAATTAATGGGACAAAAAATCGCCACATACTACAATTATTATCAAATATTCATTTTCTTGCCAAATAGCTATATTTTGCCAGGTTCCAGAGACAAAGCAACTTGGCAAGATGACAAGAAACCTGTAATTCTAAGAAATAGAAAGTCTTTCCGCCGCCAATTTCATGGGTAGGTGCCTGGAACTTGATAGGGTATGAGGAGGGAAAGTCTGTTGCTATGATTCTGAACGTACAAAAAGGCCGCTTCTTGCTATTTTTTCTGGTTCATGACTCCAAATCTTGGCTGGAAAAATGTTTTAGTTTATGTCATAAGGCTTTTCATACTCTTTACTTTTGGTGAAAAAAAATAACATTTTAGAAAATAAGGTCCGGACAACAATTTAAACTCCTTGGGACCAAAATGTTTGAAACTTTTTGTGTAATTATGCTTATTATTTCCTGTTTGTAGAGCTCAGTAGGAAGTGCCTAAATATCTTGGCATTAAATCTGTTCAGTTTCTTGATCTATTAAAGAAAATAAACCCAAAACCAGAGTAAGGAAAGAATGATTAAAGTATTGGTCAAATATCTGCCAGAGATAGAACGCAACCATTGGCCTCTTAATCAAAGAGAAATAAGTCTGTCCTTATTTTTTAGTTTGGCAATACAATGTCTAATGTCTAACAGTTTCTACAGAAAGGAACCTTTTACATGAAAAAAAAATAAAAGGGAGACACGTTCTTTATTGACACCTATTACTAGTCTGTCCATCAAACCGATTTCTATTCAGGAAAGCTCATCACCAATGGAATATCCATATGATTTTAAAACAGATCCTGGTCCTCTAGTTCTCCTAGCCAATTTTCTGCAAATTTCCCCTTTCTTTCTCACAAGAAAAGGTCTTTGCTGTTAAAAGAATCATTCAAAAATGGAAAATGTCACTTTCAGTGGAAGTCTATATTGAGTAATAATGGTTTTTAAATCAGCCTAATACAATAGAAACATATGGTAGCAGAGAAGAGTAAAACAGTTTATTTTTTTAGTTCAGACACTAACTCTGTGCCTCCTAGAACAGGGGACATCCCTTTCAGTTCCTCATTAATAAAATAGAAGACCAGGCAAAAAAAGTTACCTATTCTTCCTTTCATTAAATTGTAGCCATATAAAAATTCATGTTCAAATGCTATAATACTATTTTATCTTCCTACAGTTCAAGATGCCCAAAACCACTCTACACTGTCCAATAAATAACCTAGCAAGATATCCAAGCTTCTGGGTATATTGGGGCTAGGAATAGATTCGCAAAAAAAAAAAAAAATGATTTCTAAGATTTAAATATGGCTGATCTACTTGAGTCCCAACTAAACAGCAGACACATTTGTCCCCAAAGAGATTTTATATATATGGAGCTATTCTTAAATAAGCTAAGAAAATAGAAGTGTTTCTTTGCTTTGAAGCTCTTATGTTAAAAAGAAAAAACACCCTAGTTTTCATTCTTACAGCTGGGGATTTTGTTGTCAAATAATGTGTTAGTTATCAGGCTAACTTACATCACTATTTACAAAATCTTAAGTACTGATTTCTATATTTTTATAATATGAATTGTTCCTGTCATTTGCAGAAACCCTTTTTCTTATATGCAACTTTGCCATCAATTGCAGTTTAAAATTTATGGTCAGGAGCTAACACAACGAGGTACAGAATAAAGTCTGTGGGAAAAATAAAGACATAGATCTGAAGATAGTTAACAAAGTTAGAGTTTATTTGGGGTCCTTGCTATACCAAATCAGTTCAGAAACCATGAATTACACTATATTTTAGTGTTGGTATAGTTATATTAAGTTCCAAAAGTCTATTTATGAACTACTAGTCAAAGTATAGTAACTTGTCATCAATTACTGAGTAAAAATTCTCCTAAGGATTTTAGTTACAACAATAATTATCACCTTCAAGTTGAATCTAATTTTAATACCTCTACATAACATGCCAAGAAAGGAATTATATGTTTAAGCCACATTTAATAAAGAGAAAAATGTATGGGTTTGAGCTGCTTGATGTACTTTAGTTTCCCTAATATAGAACTTATCATATCAGCATTTAAATGGATTTTGACTAATAAACATTATTTTCATGGCCACCAAGACTACAATAAGATAAATATATATTAACAGAGTGGGAACAATAATACAAGGAATAAGTGTCACTGGTTTAAAACACATATTGTAAGTGATTCTAAGTGCATGAAAATGCAGTCATTAAACCAGCATGGAGGACCACTGGCCTATTTTATTGAAGTAATTAAACAGTCTCATCAAGTTTACTGCTCCTTGGATCATTTTATTCAATGGAAAATTGGAGGGGATGTTAATTGGTGCCTGATGGATGACAGAAAGCATGACTTTTTGACCTTTGTGGTCACAGTGTCTGAGTCTCCAGCCTATTTCCTACAGGAAATGCATGGTCTAATAAACTGGAGTTAAAGTCAAAAGAGGCTTTAGACAGCGATAGCAGGTGGCATCCTTAAATTACCCACATAATTAGAGTATTAACAATAATATCAGCAATAATAATAATAGTGTAGCTTTATCAAGCACTATAGATACCACACACTATTCTAGGCAGTTAATAGAAATGATCTATTTTGAATATCACCACAGCACCACAACCTCATGGGATATGAAACATTCTGAGATCTCACTGATCATATAACACTGTCTTGTGATAGCTGACATCAAAATAGTTTTCTCATTTCTTTACACTTCATGAACCTGACCTAGATTTCTTTTTCTTACATTGCTTCATAATAGGCATTGTTATCATTCTAGTTCTCTTGATACCATACTATAAGCTAAGATCAGGTATTGTTAATGACTGTGTTTTTACAGTACTTGGTCACAATGTTTCTTTAAATAAATGTAAAATAAGAAAATTAAATAAGTTCAGAGATACTATGTAGCCATTTTATTCAATATTTCAAACCATTTTATAAAATATTTAACATTGATTAATTCACTTGTTCAAGTATTATGAAAAATTAGATCCCAATTGGCAACAAAAGTTATTACAAATACACATATCTTTGAATAAGTAAAAATGTTAAGTATGTTTTCATGAACATAAAAGTGAATAACTTTTTATCTATAAAATAAAGATATTGCAAGACTACACAGTAGCATTGACTATTAAAATATTTATTTGAATATAATCATAGTTTTTCCAATTACTTTTTTTGAATACTTAAAGAACATTAGGGAGGCTGCGGCATCAGCTCAGAACCATTAGGTGTTGCAATGAAATCCATAAGTGAGAATATTTGTATGTTCTTTGGAGAAAATTCCAGTTCTATATATTATAAACTAGGCATGGTACGAGGTCTTTTCCTGTTTCTGGATTCCACAATAATCTATTATTTGTCTAATAAACTAAGATGTGAGAATTCTGACAACCTACATGAAGAAGAACTCTGTTTAAAGGGAGAAGCCAATCAAAGAAGCCTTTCTAGGACACTTCTGTTTAGCAATGGACCATAAGCACACTGTGAAATCTTAAAACCATGAATTGGGGTGACTCCAATAACCTTGCTTTGGAAAATTTGGAATAGTTAGGATCCTTTAAAACTGCACTTGCCAACCATCCTTAGTGATCAAAGACTTCCTTCCTTTCAAAGCTCCAGGTTTTCACTGAGGAAAGTATTTGAACAGACTTCAACCTTGAGCCTGCATGAAATATCAACTAATGCCAACATTGCAAAGTCTGCAGTAAGTTTCAAGCCTTTGAAAATTAGAGGAAGTTTCTATCTGTTGCTGTGGTTAAATAGAACAATTTTACTGCATTTTGCTGTCGTGATAATTCTATTTAATTAATTCACATAAATTTTGAGTAGAAATATAATAATTTCAGATAATAAATTCAGGAACAATTTAATCTTGAAATTAGACTGTTTTATCATAAAATATTCCCATGTATACTTTCCAGGTAATCACTACTTAGATTATATCACCATGCATAGGCATTTTGAAAATCTTTCAGACTGTATCATTTCTTATTCCTAATTGCTCGCTGAAATTACTGAAATTTTATAGTTATCCAACTTGATTATAAATTGTCAAAAATCATTTATAATGAATGAAAAACAGGATATGCATCAATTTTTTCTTTTCATCATAAAGGCATTTATATGCTCGTACTAAATATCATCCAACACTTCTTCAAAAAATTTATTTCAATGGTAAAAGTGATGAAAATATATGCAATGTTTAAAATTTATTTTTATTACTGTTATATAAATAATGAATGCACATTCCAGAAATATTGAATATATAAAATTATTTTCAAATGAATTTAAATTTATGCCATCTTACCACTATGCAAACAATGGATGTATGACCTTTAGAATTTTTTTCATTTTTAAATAGACTAACATATACATATATTAGAAGGTAGGTTGACTGTGATACAAATATGTATTTATGCAAAAATATAATCATAATTTTATAGCATAATGTTTGTTATTTGCTATTATTATGACAAAAAGAATTTTGTTGTAAATATAATTTCACACATATTAAAAATATGCTCAATAAGGGCTGGAGAGGTGGCACAGCGGTAAGTCATTTGCCTTGCACGCTGCTGACCCAGAACAGACTGCGGTTCTATTCCCCAGCATCCTATATGTTAGGAGTGATTTATGAGCATATAGCCATGAGTAACCCCTGAGCATCACCGAATGTGACCCCCAATAATACAAAAACACTCAAAGAGATATTTATATATATATGGATGTACAAATATGCTTATTTAATTTAAATGCCCTCAAATTTATTCTTAACAATAATAATGGTTAAATACACAAAAATGGCCTACTGGATTCATTGAAATTTATATTTTTAAAAAATTTTTTGTCCATACCAGGTGTCACTCTGGGCTTATTCCTGGCTATGCGCTCAGAAATCGCTCCTGGCTTAGAGGACCATATGGGACACCAGGGGATCAAGTCACGGTTCGCCCTAGGTCACACGCAAGAGCCCTACCACTGCACCACCGCTCTGGACCCTATATTTTTAATTTTTAAGAAGTTACCATACTTCCCATAAAGCTTGTGACAATTTATATTCCTACCAATATTGTCTAAAGATTCCTTCGCTTCTATATCCTAACACTAGCTGTCTAATTGCTTTTATTGTCTTTTAGAAAATAATGACTATAATAGGTGTAAGATGATATCTTATTTCTGTTCCATGTATGATGTGCAAATTTCTTCATCCATTGGGTGGGGGGTATCTTTTAATAGTGTTGAAAGTTTATTTCACTAAGAAGAAGCTTCATAATTGGATGTACTCCTTTTATTTTGCTTCTGTTTACCTTGCCTTTGGAGTGGTGATCCCAGACATTTCTAAGGGCAATATCAAAAGATTATATTACCTTTGTTTTCTTCCATGCATTTTATACTTCAAGGTCTTACAAATGAGTTTTGTCTTATTTTTAATTAATTTTTGCTATGGTGTTATATAATCATAAAGTATTTTTCTTTGTAGAGAAGAGACTTTTTGTACTTTATCACAAGTAATGGACTACTTTATCATAAAATAGCTGCTAGTTCGTGACTTTATGTAAGACTCATGAGTCTATGTCATAGACCCATGTATCTGCTTACATTTTAATAATATTATTGTTTTAATTATACACAATCTTACCTTTTGAAACTATATAAACTTCAAAGTTGGAGAATTTTTTTCCTTAGTCGTACTTTTGTTATTTTGAGTCTTTTATAGTTCTGAATACAATTCTTAGTTTTTTTCTACTCTGTAAAGAATTCTGTTGGGATTTTGTACATTATATTAGACTTATATTAGCTTTAGGCAATATAAATATTTAATGATTAATTCTTTTAATCTGACAGCACAGAATCTTCTCTCATTGGGTCTTCTATTTCTTGCCACAGTGTCTGATAATTTCTAGCTTATAGCTATATAAATATTTGAGTAAACTTATTTGAAAGTAATACATTATTTTGATGATTGTTTCTATAATTTGTCCTTCTTTTAGGTTATTTTTTTGCATATAGATATACAACAGAGGGCCTGTGAGATTAGGGCATATGGAGTAAGGCATTTGCTTTGTTCATGGCTGATCTGCGTTCTATCCCTATCTCCACTACGCTCCCCTACACATTCCAGAAGTTATTTCTGAGCACAGAGCCAGGAGTAAGCCCTGAGCACATTCAGGTGTGCCCCCCCCCCAAAAAAAAGAGTAAAGAAATAACATATTTATGTATTAATTTTATAGCCTTTTATTACTATTATCATTTTAAGTGTTTTAATTGCATCTTTGAGATTTTCTGTCTATTATGCCTTCTGCACAATTTTATGTATTTATAAGGTAGAAATGCTTAATATGATTTAATATAATTACTCTGTTTAATTTTGCTTTTGGTGTGCTCTCAGAGGTGCTCATGGCTAACTTATGTATTAGAGCTCAGGCATTAGTCAGAGAGTTCTTGTGTTAGCATCTGTGGTCCCTTGGATTAACCTAATTTAGCCAGTTGTAAGAAAATCATGAAAACCTCTGGACTATTGTTCCAGCTTTAAAAAATTGATTTAATGAAAACTAATATCACATTAATTGACAGTAGTGATAATGAAAATCCTTGCCTTTTACTTTATCAGGAAAAAATTAACCATTTTTCATCAGTGAATATGATGCTGTAAATGAAGGGTTTATGTTTATAATATACTATAATTATATTATATTATAATAATTATATAATTATATTGTTATATAATAATATAATTATAATGTAATATATTAATGTTAATGTATGTTCTTTCTATTCTACTTTTGTTGAGAGACTATCTCAAAATAATGTTTGATATTTTAAATATTATTTTATCAACTGTGATAATATGATTATCATTTTTCCTATATTAATGTTGTATATCACATTGATTGATTCTGCATGCCAAATCATACTTACATTAGTGGAATACATAACAATTGATCATGGTGTATGATATTATTTTCTTGTACCATTGAATTCAGTTTGCTTGTGTTTCATTAAACATTTTGACATCTATATTCATCTGTGATATTCTATAATTTCTGTTTTATGTGATGATCTTATCTGGTTTTGGAGTCAATAATATTGGCCTCATTAAATGAATTTGTAATTTTTTCTCAGTCTGAAAGTTCTTTTATGATTTTAAAAATAGTTTGAAAAGTAAATTTATAAGCGTTTGATAGAAATCAGTAGCAAAGCTATAATATCTTAATTTTCATATTTTAGAAGGCTTCTGATTACTCTTTTAATTTTTTAACTGAGATTAACATGTTCAGATTTTCTACTGCTTTCTGATTTAATCTGGTAAAGTTTTAGATTTATATAAATTGTTTTTATTTCTTGGATTGTCACACTTGTTTTATATAACTGTATACCCATAATACTCCCTTCTATACTTGTATGCTTATTGTAATAATATTCTATATAATAATACAATATATTGTTTGTCATAAGTTATTTTGTGCTTTTTTGTTTTGTTTGTTTGTTTTGGGCCATACCCGGTGATGCCTAGGGGTTACTCCTGGGTATGCGTTCAGAAATCGCTCCTGGCTTAAAGTACATATGGGATGCCATGGATCTAACCATGGTCCTCCTAGGCAAGTGCCACGAAGGAGGACACCTTACCGCTCCTCGCCACCTCTCCTGCCCCCACTTTTTTTTCTTAAAAAAATATCTGTTTAAAGACAGATTTTATTTGAAGTTACTGAGGAGGGTGAGGGAGATAAGAGAGTCATGAGTACACTAGAGAGAATATGTTTTTCTCCAAAGGTGAAGAGACCCCTGGTACACAGATTTACATGAAAGTAGGAAAGAGAAAAGATGAGAAGAGAGATGAAATGAAAAGAGGAAAGAGAAAAGATCTGAGAGGAGATCTAAGAAAAGAGATGTGGGCCTCCTGTGCTCAGGTATCATGTACCCAAGAAACACATATGCCTTTATTTTGCCTTTTATTCTTCTATTTTTGCTTTCTCTTTGTTGTCTCTAGTTAAAGGTCTTTTCTATAGGTTCTCAGTTTCATTGTTGCCTCAGATTTATTTTTTGATAACTTATCACATTGGTTTCTGTTCTAATTTTTATTTAATCTACTGACTTCTGGGTTTTTCTCTTTTTTATGTTAGGTTAGATGTCATTTAAAATTGTATATATTTTTAGTTCTTGAGGTATGCCTGAATTTTAATGAGCTTCTAAACTCTATTTTTGTTTCATCCCACAGGTACTCTTAATCATATCTTTAATTTTACTCATCTCCTAGTTTTCTTTTTACTTCAGTTTTGAATGCATTAGTTTCTTTGATCATTGTTCAATATCACCATACTTATTCTCCAAAAATTGGTTTTTCCCTTCTTCTCAGCTGATTTCTTGTTTCATACCATCATAATCTGAAAAGATGTTGGACATGCTTTCATCTTAAAAAATTAACTGATGTTTATTTTGCATAGATCTTGAAAATGCTGCATATAGATTTGAATATTGTGGTGGTTTTTTGTAGTGGTTTTGAACTATGAACATATTTTGCATATATTTGCATAGTTTTTAATGAAAGGTTATTTTTCTCATCTCGAATATCAATTAGCTGTTCTTGCATTTTCAATCTCCTATCCGCATTTATTTTTGCTTTTAAACCTTTCTCTCTCTCTCTCTCTCTCTCTCTCTCTCTCTCTCTCTTCTCTCTCTCTCTATCTCTATTGTGTGGTTTGTAAACGGAAGAAGTTTGATTTGTTGCCTGATCCTTGATACCAATCTGTGTTTTTGATAGTAGAATTTATTCCATTGGTATCTAGAGAAATCATTGACATTAAGGCATTTGCTGTTATTTTTCTATGAGGACTTGAGTCGTTTTGCCATTCAGCTTTTGTTTCTTTTTCCAAGAGACATTACGTAATCTTTTCAGACCAGTTTGAGATGCAGCAAATGGTGCGAGTTGCTGTTCATTTTTTCTAAATCCTCCCTCCAAGCTGAGTGATTACTCTTCAGAGTATAGAATTCTTGGTTGCAAGTTCTTTTTTAGTCAATAATTTATATCTTTCCATTATCTTCCTGTTGATAGTTTCATTTGAGAGATCCATGTGAATTTTTCAATTTCCCTTATATGGAAGGCTTTTCTTTTCTTGCCACTTGAGAAAGTCTCTATATTCCAATTCCAGCTAGGAAGTTTCTTAGTTATGACTTACTCCACCATTGTCCCTTGTTCTTTTATGATGTATTCAAGTCACTGTGATATAAAGTAATATTGAATTATTGATTTAATTTCTTTTTTTGATGATTAGTGATGTTTTGTTGTTTGATTTTGATGTCTAGAATTTTATCTTGTGCTTACGTTCATTTGCATGTCTTTGACGAAGCTCCTGTTCATCTTTTTTCCCCTGTTTTTGATAGAATTACATGTTTTTGTATAGTTCAGTCAGTGCTTTATACATTTTATGTATTAACTATATTAGATAAGTAACAAGGGCATGAGTTCATTTTTTACCAGTTTTCCTAGCATTATTTTTTGGAGATGCTTCCCTTGCATTACTTTATATTTTTTTTGCTCCTTTATCTAAAATTAGCTGTTCATATGCATGACGATCTGACTCTAATTTTGAATTCTCTTCCATGAATCTTAGAGTCTGTCCTTATCCCACCACCATGGAGTTTTGTAGTATAGTTTTGATTTTGAGAAAGCAATGTCTCACACATTCTTACCCTAGGTCTGTTTTGTCTTTTGGAATAAGATTGCTATAACATATAAATTTCATTTTTTTAAATGATCTGAAAATTTCTGCTGAGAATACTGATGTAAGCCTCATTAAATTACCTACTCACCTTCTCTATCCAACTTTAATATTCTTTTAAAAATCTTGATGATTTCTCTAGTAGAAATAGTTTTCTGCATACAGATTAGCACATGTTCTTTTAGGTTTATATACTCATTTGTGCAGTCCCTCTAAAATTTGAAGCATTTCAGTTGTTATATGAATAACACTTTATTTCCTTCTCTCTTGTGCATCTCATTCTTATCTTTCTGAGATGATACCCATTACTTCAATGATACCTCTAATAGAAGAGTTTTGTAATTTTGCATACTTTTTCATTTGTCTACATTTTAATTATTTCTTTTATTTCACTGGAGACATTTGGTTATTAGGTTGTAAGTACCAAATATACAGGTCCTTAAAGGACCCTTATTTAGTGTTCCATTTGTATTCTGTCCTTTCTGTAGGTTTTATAGAATGCTTAATCTTGCTTGAGTTTTTTATTTCTTGAATCACTATTATTTTCTTGCTTAAGGCTTCAATTTCTAGCCTGTGTTTGTTAATTTTACTTCTGAGTCTATTAATTTGTTTTTTCTAAATTTTGTCTCATATCTTTAAATAGAGTCATTGAATCCTATTGCTTCATTTTAGCTAATTTACTGAGTTTTCCTCTCCCTATGAATTTAATTCTCTATCTTTTATGTAGATTACATCTTCCACATTTGTTTTGAGTTTACACTCTTTTTAATCTTCATTTGTGTTGAATTTTTAAATTAATTTATTTAAACACCATGGCTATAAGATTGTTGATAATATATTTGTTGTCTTTTTTCCACAGTTAAAGTCATACAGTATACAATACCCTTTACCAGTGCACATTTCCCACCACTGATGTCTCCAATTTCCCTCCCATCCTCCTTTATGCCTTCTACCCTGTCTCTGAGACATACAATTTTTTTCTTTTCTCTCCTCTCCTTCACTCCCATACTCTCGCCTCTCCTCTTCTTCCTCTTCTTCCTCCATCTCCCTCCATCCAGAATGTCTGGACTAACTCTTATGAGGAAACAACCTGCTAGACTTCAGCCTCATCACCACAGAACAGAAATAGAATGCTACCTTCCCCTCTAGACTGCAGAAGGTCCATCTGAAAAACAGGAATGGAAAACAACAGGGGAAGTAGAAGACAGGCTGTTTGCTGTTTTTACTTGAGCAATCTTTTTTTAGATTAGTATGCACAATTTTATATAACTAAATTGAATCATCCAGAGGAAATACACATAGTTTTAGAATCTCATAGCCATTCAAGACTTAATGGAAAAACTAGCAAAAAACACCAACAGACATATTCATGAATGGAAATTGAAACTAAGCAAAAACAAAAATGCAGTTCCAAATGGTTTTACAAGTGGTTTAGATTCAAAGGAGCATGTAAAAACAGTGTTAAATGTCAATTATCATTTGCCTAGGCCCACCAAAGTATGGGGGACATGGAAAGGAAAAAACATTGGCCTAAATACAAGGAGGCTTTATCCCTGAAGTCTCCTGACATAAGTCCTATTCTAGGCTCCTGGCAAACTAGTTTGTCCAATTCAGGTCATTACCTCTAGTGCCAATACAGTTTTATTTTTCACACAGTCTCTATTGTTGGTATCATGTTTCTGTATTGAAGATCCTGGAATCTGTTTATCCTACATTAAAGTCAGGATGGTGTGTAGCGTCATCTAATTTCAACTCACAATTAAAGGGCAATGCAGAAAGCCCTGTCCAGTACGCAGGTCACTGTTGTTTAAATCTTCTCAATGTTAAGGGAAATGTTAATGTTTGAGTGAATCAATGTCAGAGCAGCAGTAGGGTCTTCCCTGGTAGAGGATTGCTTCCAGGTGATGTCATAGACAACTTTGGATGTTTCATAAATGGCTTTCCTGGTTCAGAGAATGGAAAATGCCCAAACCTCTGAGGCCTGTGCCAAGTCATTATGTCAATCTTCAGGGTGTAAGGTCCCATTGCACCACCAGATTTGTGTGTTCACATCTCTATTAGATAAAAATTTATTTGTATATATAGTATTTTTCATTTTAATGTGCCCATGCAAACAAGGAATAATGCCACCTGGCATTATCAGTGCATAATGGGGCCGCAAGAACAAGTCCAAAAAATCCCCGTGACCTGGTTCAAACATAAGCATTAAACTGAGGGACTCTTTCACCAAAATTCCTTATTGAACAGTTCACAAGGAGAAAAAAAAAGATAAAAATTAGGGAAAATGCAAACTATCTAACTTAAGACAGTGTACACAATTCTCACTGTTTAAGGGGCTATACAATAATAGTTATAGCAGTTGAGGGAATATATCTACAATATTCAAATATGGCACCCCCACCCGAACTGATCTCTTTGCAGCCTGAGAGTTCTTCCTCCCATTTTTATTTTAAATATATATGGTAGATCCCCACGCGGTTTATGAAATAGAGACCAATGAGAAAAAAAATACCAGAAAATGTCACAACATAATGTCCCGACATACACCAGTGCTGCATCAGCCTGCCATTCACTCCATGTGCCCCCCCACCCCCACTTAGTGTAGGGAGAGAAAGGGGGAAAGCCTGAGAATCACTATAAAGTTCACCTGGGCTGGCAACCAGGGAAAGCCTGGAGTAGGGGAGAAATAGGGGAATGGCTGGGGCCTGCCAAGCCTCCCAGCATCCCCCAAGCTAGGGAGTAAGCCTCCGGAATGGAGTCTTCCCCTGGGAAGAGCTGGCCTTCAGGATCAAGGCATGAGAAGCCAGCTATCTGCCCAGCTCCTTCCTCTGCTCCTCCCCTCTAGAGTAGGGAGGGGGAAGCCTGGGGACCTCTAATAGAGTCCACCTGTAACCCACAGCAGGCCACCCGAGGGGGCACTCAGGCCAGATTTGTGCTTAATTTTAATTCATATACCCAAGTGCTATTTTTAAAATTCTTAAACACCAAGCTAATGAAAGCTTTCAGCATATAATTATTTATAAAATTTATAAATTATTTGATATCTATTAGACCAGGCAGTACCAGATTAAATTAGACTCTTTCCTTAAGTTGGGAAATTTCTAACACTATCCTGAAACAATTACATATATATATATGCATATATATATGCATATATATATATATATATATATATATAT
The DNA here is from genome assembly GCA_004027635.1 of Crocidura indochinensis. Taxonomy (NCBI): domain Eukaryota; kingdom Metazoa; phylum Chordata; class Mammalia; order Eulipotyphla; family Soricidae; genus Crocidura; species Crocidura indochinensis. The sequence continues at coordinate 17,800 of PVKC010005643.1, read as the reverse complement.
ATGTTTTTGGGTCACAGCAGGCAGTGCTTAGGGGATACTTCTGGCTCAATGCTCAGAAATCACCTTCAACAGGCTCCGGGGGACCATATGGGATGCCAGGATTTGACCAACCTTTTTTCACATGAAAGGCAAACTTCTTTCTGCTGTGCTATTTCTCCATCACTGAGAATTATATATTTTCTATTGAAACTTTCAAAAATGACAGCATCAATAAAAAATGCATAGATCAAATAATTTAAGACAATTCTGTCCCTCTAAAACCAATATTAATTAAAATTAGTCATATATTTGTAAGACAAAGGATTAGAATCATAACTATTGCCACAAACATAAATTCTTGATGGCATCTATAGGCAAAGTTTAATTTCCACAGGTTGACTTGTAATAGAATTAGTATTCTTGATGATTTTGATGATTAATACATTTTTAAAGATAAAAAGCCACACACTCTATGGTACTGACACTCATATATGTCCCAGTATATATATTGCATTGAAATAGTACATTGTATATTTAATATCTGTAAACTCTGGAATATTTTTGAGATAATCTGAACATACCTTTTGTGATAGTGTATTATAAATGAACACTCTTCTTCTAATACCAAGACTTGCTCCCTTTAACGTTTTCCTAAAATCCTGAGGTCAATACTAAGGAATTTTTGTTGAAATCATGTGTTCATGAGCAACCTCAACTCCAAATAAGATACCAGCTTTCTTGGCCTAATGAAAGACCCATTCACACATCTATGAAAGCATTCTCAAAAGATAAAATGGATCTCTGTGGACACTCTTTTTATGAAAGCAGAGATCTGTGTGTGTGTGTGTGTGTGTGTGTGTGTGTGTGTGTGTATGTGTGTGTTTGTGAGTTTGGTGACAGGATATTTGAGCTACATCTAGTGGTTCTCAGTGCTTACTCCTGACTCTGGTTAAGTGTTGCTCTTGGTAGTGCTGGGTTCCATATGTGGTATAGACATTGAACTGGATTCTGCCATATGCAAAGGAAAAACTTTATCCCATATACTATTTTTACAGCCCCTCTACACGTTTTAAGAGAGATTATAAGAGGAGAGACTTTAAATGTTACAGTTTTTTCAAAATCTAATCTCAATATTTACAAATTCAGTGATCTTGAACAAATTCCTTAGACACTCATATACAAACCTACTTAAAATCGTGTGAATATTTCTTTTACAAGCCATTGCAGTATTAAAAGAATCAATGCATGTAAAATGATATAATGATAAAATTGATCATAAGCTCAACCTTAGGAACTGAGTTTTCTTCTGTTATTTAACTAGTGATAGATAATATATCCTAATAGTCTGTTGTTGTTTTCGGGTCACACCTGAAGGCACTCAGGGGTTATTCCTGGCTCTGAGCTCAGAAATTTATTCTGGCAGCTCAGGAGACCATATGGGATGCCAGGAACCAGACATGGGTCTATCTCGAATAGGCATGCCCTACTGCTGTACTATCTCTCTGGCTCCATATTTTATGGCTCCTGAGTTTTTAATAACACTGTACTTTGACACTTTGCAGGGATCTCAAACTCAATTTACCTGGGGCCGCAGGAGGCAAAGTCAGGGTGATCCTTGAGTGCAAAGTCAGTAGTAAGCCTTGAACATTGGGGTGTGTGACCCAAATAACTCAAACAAAACAAAACAAAAAAAGATTCCTCTAGGGCAGGGTCACAAAATGTTGTATGGAGGACTGTTTGCGACACACGGACTGCAAGTTTGAGACCCCTGCAAGTTAAAACGTTGGATAATCTACCCAAATATTGCCAGCTATTAATTTCTTTACTGGCAAGTAGAAGTTTATTAAACCACTGAATTATATCAACTCTTATGCTAAGCAATATATAAATATTCAACTATTGGCAGTGATAGAAAATGTTGTAAGCATGCTTATCCTCATTTTTTAAATAAGATTAGTATTATATTTGTTTTGTTTTTCTTATGGACCACAACCTTGGCAGAATTCGTAGATTCTTCTAGTTCTGCACTAAAAAATTACTCCTGGCTACTTCAGGGATCATCTAGAATGCTCAGCAGAGAACCCAAGTAGGTCGCATGAAAGTTGAACACCTTCCATATTGAGCTACCACTCTGGCCCCTTTTCAAAAAATACTAAATTACTTTAAGCACCATGATTACAATATTGCTCATAATACAGTTAATTTTTCCACCCTAAAGGTACACATTTATTCATGATTTCAGTCATAGAATGCACAATACACTTAACCCCTAAATACTCACCCTTGCAATGTCCCTAATTTCTTTCCTGCCCTCCCCATGTATCCTCTAGGGAGATACATTTTTTTTTCTCTTTCTCTCTCCACTTCCCTTCCTTTTAGACATTGGCATGCAAAATTGTTACTGAGGGGATTTTATAAGTAGTTCCTTTCTTCTTTCATCACTCAGTTCTTGCCCATAGTGATCATTTCCAGCTATCATTGTCATACTGGTCCCATCTCTGCCTTAATTGCACTCATTTGCTACTTGTGGCAAGAAGTTCATGATGCTAAGAGAATGAGAAAATAATTTACTTCTGTATCTTGTTTTCCACCTCTGTAAACTGAGTCTAGTAATATTCTTTGTCATTAAGAGAAGAGGCAGGGGCCCAGGAGATAGCATGGAGGTAAGGCGTTTGCCTTTCACACAAAAGGTCATCGGTTCAAAGCCCGGTGCCCCATATGGTCCCCCGTGCCTGCCAGGAGCAATTTCTGAGCATAGAGCCAGGAGTAACCCCTGAGCACTGCCGGATGTGACCCAAAAACCAAAAAAAAAAAAAGAGAGAGAGAGAGAAGAGGCAACAGGTAATACTACTTTCATATTAAATATTTCGTTCAATTTACATTCGGGTAGGTTAATTCTGTAAATTAACCTCATCAAGGTTGAAAATACCTATCAGTATAGTTTAAGACAATGGAAGATTTCAAAGTATCTTGAAAATTGAAAAAAAGAACTTTAAGTAATTTCATTGTCTGTGTTAGCTGTATATTATAGTCATGAAAATTTGTATTTCCTATTTGATTTATTTTATGTAATAACAAATGATTTTAACAATTTGACAAAGTATTCCACTTAAGAATAGCACATAAGGACACATACAAACAGTAGGATATGATCATTTTATGGAACCACTTGATAAACTTTCTTTAAGGCTTTATGAAGCCTTATTTCTAATGTATTCATCATCTGTTTGGTTGCTACTTTCATCTGTATGACATTCAAATGCCTTGAGATTTTAGTGATTGTTGAGAAACCAATATAATTTCACATCATGATCTATTATTGTGCAAAGAATACATCTAACTCATTTTCCTCAAAATTTATTCGCTTTTATTTCTATTTCGGACATATCTTTCCTGAAAAGTTATATTACTTGTTACTTGTTTGCCCAAGAGGCAAACCACATGCACTTTCTGTCCAAAACTTTATGATTTTGCAAAAGAATATTTTTGGCAGCAGCAAAGAAAAAGTAAAAATGCTAATTTTCTGGCAGTCATATTTTCTAATCTATTCATTTTCTAGTTGATTATGCCTAATAATATCATCTAAGATTTATGTCCACAGATATCAATGAAATATGAAACTGCATGCCATGAACTCCTGTTTCAGAGCTCATTCATTGAATATATTATTGCAATCTGTTTCAATTTTAGGTAGTTTACCATTATACCAGAGTGCTCATAAATTTAGATTGCTTTTAGTAAAGAAAACTGAATGCTCAAGATACTTTAGACAATATTTCATGGTATAAACTCCTCTTATGGTGGTCATTACCATATCACTTCACTTTCTAGACTTGAAAATTATGATTGTTTCAAGAATGCTCTATACACAACCTAACCCACTAAGACTTCCTCCAGTAAAGTTTGCCCTCATAATTATGATTGGCCTAAGAAAATGGAAAACCTTTTCATCTTACCTGCCAGCTTTATAATTTTTAAGCATTCTATCCCATTTCACCTAGGTCAGCTTTGTAACTGTAATCCATGGATTGGTCCTCAGTGTCTGTCTATGTGTGTGCATGAGTGTATATGTTGGCCACCTCAATGCCTGTCTAATGTCTATCCGTAATGTATATAATGTCCATGTTATATATATATTGTTCTTCCCCATTATATACAGCCCCTCCTTCCCCCTTTGCTTACCACCTTATAAATTCTTTCCTAGCTCTTCACTTTCACTCTCAACCCCCATCTGTTACTTCTCCCATTAACCCTTTTATCCTCAGTTCTTTAACTCCTTATGAAGAAGAATATTTCCTCCACCCCAGCCAGCTGCCAAACAGCTTCCAAAGTGAAAAGATAGATTTTCAGCCTGAGAAGAAGCTCATACTCTGCTGCTACTCTTTTGCTATCATTGGCCCCTTTTCCCCCACTTCCCTTCACTGTGGACTTTTGCTTGCTACCAGATTTAGTTTCTGAGAAGCCCCCGGCTTGAGGTCATTTCCATGATATGTGAACTGCTGGAAGCTATTTTTCAGACTCCAGAAGATCTCGAGATGAAAGGTTGTACACTAGATTTTATCCCACCCCCCTCCGACTATTGCAAAAGACTTAAAGGGGACATGTATATCTCCTTTGACTATTTAAAGATGTATTTTGTATAGGTATGACCTGTATTGTCTATAATCTTATGTAGCAGAAATATCCCCCATTTGGGGGGTAGATATATTTAGTAGAGAATTCTAGTAGATAAGTTTCTCCAGAGTTCTGAGTTCGTTAGAACCAGGTATTGTTTAGTCTGTTATTTTTACCTCCATATGTACCAGAAGTATGTGGCATTGTTTCTTTTTGCATGGACACTTTAAAAATGGGGAATCTTGCATGTGCAAACAAGTTCTTATCTAATAGAGATAATAATACATAAATTTTATACTGCAGTGGGGCCTTAACCCTGAACACTTGTCATTGTGACTTGACTTAGTCTTCAGAAGATCAGACATTGACAATTCACCCCTGAACCTTGCATCTCATCTATGGAACCAACCATGGTTTTCTACACTATCACCAGGAATTGAACTTCCACCAAGGAAGGTCCTACTGCTGCTCTGGCATCGACTTACTCCAGAGAGGGTTCTTGTGACACCCTGACAACTTGGTAACAGCAACAACCTGCTTTCAGGGAAGGGTTCTCTACATTGCCACCTAATGGTGAGATGAAACTTGATGCTTCACATTACCTTGACTTCAACAAAGAATCTGTACAGAAACCATGAACTTTAATTACAGAAACCTGACAGCAACAACTGTGAATATGAATAGCTTTTAACTGAACCTCAGAGAAAGACTTTTGGGTTGGACAACCTAGAATGCCTGGAGTCTGGAGTTGGTCTTATCCAGAATACTTCATGGATAAGGTCTCCCTGTTTTTAGAGGAAAGGTTTGGCCATTCTATTTGTCCATATTTTGCTGTGTCTATGCAAACAACAACTGCCACACACATCTTTTTTATTGTAGTTTTAAAATTTCAACTTTAAAATAAAGAACTTACTAAACCTTCTGCTATTGTAATAAAGGCTTTATTGGAGATACAATAATTTTCTCAAATAAACTTGATACTAAACATTTTTTTCATTTTTCTTCACTTCTATTTTTATTTTTAATTTTTCTTTCTATTTTCTTTCTACTTTTATAATATAAGTTTGCTTTCCTTCATTTTGAGACAAATGTATTATGATCAGTTATGTCAACTCTGATGCATTTTCTTTAAATAGAAATATTTTTAAAACCTCATCTTAATGGGTATTAATATAGAGGAATAGAATTATCTAAGAATATGCTATTTGGGGTATATGTGTAAGTAAACTGCCTCTTTGAAATAAACCTGAAGATATTTTTTAAAAATTAATAGAGCTCCAAGGGCCGGGTGGTGGCGCTGGAGATAAGGTGCCTGCGCTAACCTAGGACGGACCACAGTTCGATCCCCCGGTTCCCCATAGGGTCCCCAGTGCCTGCCAGGAGCAACTTCTGAACGAATAGCCAGGAGTAACCCCTGAGCTCACCAGGTGTGGCCCAAAAACCAAAAAAAAAAAAAAATTAATAGAGATTCCAAATTTACCGAAAACATTGCATTTAAAAGCTCTTTAGTCAATCACTTTTTAGGTTGGATATCTTAAAAAATAACAAGAATTAGTTATTATGTTAATACTTTTCTGAAATAAAATATATCTATTCGTGTTTAACAAGATATGATTTGCATTGGAATGGAAATAATTTCAGGACCACTACTGCCAAGTTGGTTAATGAAAGGATTATATTTTAAATAATAGTTCTTTATTACAATTTCACTAGGCTCTTTTTAGAAAATAATTTATTAAATACAACTCCATTAGGTTACCATGTTTTAGCTGTTCTTGTCACAACATTTTATTCCCATTTCATTTTGTTTTATAAAAAGTCTTAATTATCTCAATGTGCTCTTTTACAAATATTTATACAATGTCCTACCATTTTATCTTCACAAATATTTCTAAATAATAGTTTGGAAGCATTAATAATGTTCAATGAATCTCTAGCATTTTAATTCTGTACATAATCCACATTTGGCTTTTTTTTTTGAAAGGAGATAGACACACCTGGAAGTTCTTGATTTTCTGCAATGTCAGAGATATCAAATATGCCAAACATGTGACCAACCAGTTGAGCTAGGTCCCTGATCCCATTTTCATATTTTAAACTATATAAATTAAATCTTGTATAATTTTCAGTGAAGCAGAAAAATGGGTATCCTTTACCTAAACTAACATATGTTTAATAATGCCATCAAGTGAAATCTTTATTTTAATTTGATAATTTTTAAATACTTGTGCTCGCTTCAGCAGCACATATACTAAAATTGGAATGATACAGAGAAGATTGGCATGGCCCCTGCACAAGGATGACATGCAAATTCGTGAAGCGTTCCATATATTAAAAACATACTTTTTAAATTATAATGTTGTTTTAATAATATAGTCAAAGATAGGTGAATTATTAAAGTGGCTTTTAGATTAAGATCATTAGATAAATATATTATAATTTTATTTTTCTCAAATAACAAAGAATTAATTTATATATAATAATTCAAAGCAATTATCTGCTCAAATAACATTTATAAATTAAATTATATTTGAAATAAAGTTTGAATGACAAATCAAGTCAAAAATAGATATAATATTTCTTATACTTGAAGAAAACTAAATACTTATGAAGCGAAATAGCTATTTTCATAAGCATATTCTATTTTATAAATACATGATGAGAAATGTCACAGTTCTAAAGAATATCATTTAAAATCTTTTACTTTTAAAATGTCAAGGGAGTCCAAAGAAGTAATGGTATAACACATAAATATCCAAAGAAGAAGACAAACAAAGGGAGGAAGAGAAAAACAAAAGAGCATATCTAATTTTAAAATTGAAATAAAAATTCAGTTACTGATCCTGTCTCCACATTTCAACCCTTTTGGAAACAATATTCCCTCACATTTAATCTCTTTTTTAATGGAATTGAATACATCTTTTGAAATGCGTTTCTTTCACTTAGCATAATATTTTAAGCTCCATCTATATTATAGTATGTATACCAGCAATAATTCATTCCTTTTTTGCCAGCGATATTCTATCATTTAAATTAATTTATATTATAAAAAAGGGACATAAAAATATGTCAAAGAATATGTCTGAGTGGTAGCACAGTGTAGGGTTTTTGCCTTGCATATAGCTGACCCAGGACAGATCGGTAATAGATCCCTGCCATCCATATGGTCCCCTGAGCCAGGAGAAATTTCTGAGTGCAGAGCCAGGAGTAAGCCCTGAGAACCCTTGGTGTGGCCCAAAAACCAAAAATAAAATAAAATATAAAGACTTAATCACCATTATTTAATGCCATGAACATATGAGGTCACATGAAAATGTCAAAAGAAAAGAAAGTTAAAGAAAAGAATTCCTATATTCTTACTTTTTCTCCAGGAAGTCTATATTGAATTTTTAAGGGTTCAAAGAAAATAGTATTCATGAATCCTTTCTAAGAAATGATTCAGAAATGAAATATAAGTTCAAAAGAATAACCAAAATAAAAAACCATGGTAAAATAGGAAGAATGTTATTTTGAAAAATTGTATTCACTTTAAAACAAAATTAAGGAGCACAAGTAGAATTTATGATTGCAAATTAAAATGTAATTAATACTAAAAGTCATATAGTTCATAGAGGAAAAGGTGCATACATTTATTTTCCAATCTTTCCTTGTTTTTTTGAGGGACCTACATGCAATTGTGATCAGGCCTTACTCCTGACTCTACAATCAGCAATCACTCCTGGCACTGCTGGTGGGACCATGCAGAGTACGAGGGACTAAACCCAGGTCAGTGCATGCAAGGCTAACAGCCTACCCACTGTAGTATCACTTCAGCCCACATTTTCCCAATCTTTAATATACACAAATTAATCATTGAGTCTAAAAATGAAATGAGAGGGCTAAAATATCTTATGTGCGGAATTCTTATTTTAAACTTTATTTTTAAAATTTTGAATTAGCATGAGGTATGGTTACAAAGGTTTTTATGATTGAGTTTCAGTAATACAATGTTCAACATCTATCCTTTCTCTCTGACTCTTTTTTTCTCTCTCTCATTTGTTCTTCTCTTTCATCCTTTTTAAACACTGGTTTGCAAATGGTTACTGAGGGGTATTATGCGTATCAGTTTACCTCCTTTCAGCACTCACTTCTTATGTCATAGTTGTCTTTCACTGCCCTAATTGATTGCATTTCCCCCCACCCCTACTATTTGTGGCTAACTTCCTACCATGGACCAGTTCTCTTGGTCCTCATCTCTATTGTCTCTGGATATTATTACCATATAGCTTTAATATATTCTACAAATGAGTATTATTATTCCGTCTATCCCTCTCCCTCTGCTCTCCCTCTGACTCATTTAGCTAATCAAAATACTCTCTACATCCATCCATGTAGAAGCAAAATTCATGACTTTATTTTTCCTAACAGTTGCACTGTATTCTATCCTGTAGGTGTGCCACAATTTCTTTGTTCGTGCATCTATTTTTAGATACGGGGTGGTTTAACAAAAAAGGCTGCATTAATCAACATTTCCACTAGTAGTAAATGAGTGTCTTTCTCCCTGTGAATGCACCATCTCAGCTTTTTATTGATCTTCTTGATGTGTGCCAGTTATCTTTGATATGAAATGATATCTCAGTTTTGTTTTGATTTGCATCTCTTTGACCATTAATGATTTTAAGCATTTTCTTTCTGTGCCTTTTAGTAATCTGTTGCCTTTTTGAGGAAGAGTCTATTCATTTATTTTCCCACATTTTTTTTATTGATTTCAATTTTTTTTTCTTGTTAAACCTTACTAGTGCCTCTTGTATCTTAGATATTAACCCCTATCAGATGGATATTGGGTAAAAAGTTCATCACATTCTGTGATTGGCCTTTCTATTCTGGTTCCGATTTCATTTGAGGTGCAGAAGCATCTTAATTTAATGTAGTCCATTTTGTTTTTCATTGTTTTTATTTATTTTGTCAGTGGTATTTTATCCTTGAATATACTTCAAGGATGTTTCATTGTCATAAAGAGTTCTGCCTATGTTTTTCTTTATATCCCTTATGATTTCAGGTCTGAGATTAAGGTCCTTATTACATTTTTATTTGACTTTTTGTCAGGAAGTGACAAGTGATTTTATTTGCTTCACTTCACATGTTTTTATTCTAATCAAAAATAACTTATTGTATACCTGGAAATCTCTGTTAGGGTAATCGATTTTATTCCACTGATTGGAATCTTTATTTCAAAACAGTGATATCTTGAATACTACTGGTGTTTAGTATCATAAATACATGTCATCCATTTTCTTTATTCCAATAATTGTTTGAATTATTCATGAAGGTTTATTGTCCCATATGAATTTCATAAATGTTTTTACTATTTCTGTGAAAAATAGGTTTGGTTATCCTTATAATAGCTGCATAGAATTTATGCAATGCTTTGGGGAATATTGTTAATTTTATGAAGTTAATCCTCCAAATCTATGAGCAGAGGTGTATTCCCAGTTCCTTATGTCATCTCATGTCTTTTCTTTTTTCCTTTTTTTACTTTTCTCTTTCTTTTTCTTTTCTTTCCTTTTTGGCCACACTAGTTGATGCTCAGGGGTTACTCCTGGCTATGTGCTCAGAAATCGCTCCTGGCTTGGGGTAACCATATGGGACTCCAGAGGATTGAACTGCGGTAAAGGGCAAGGCAGATGCCTTACTGCTTGTGCCACTGCTCTGGCCCCTCTTATTTCTTGAAGTAGTGTTTTGTAGTTTTCTTTGCATAGTCCTTTCATCTCTTTAATTAAGTTAATTCTGAGATTCCTTATATTTTGAAGCACAATTGTGATTGGGACGTTTATTATCTCTGTCATAAATTATTTGTATATAGAAAAGCATCGACTTTTACAGCATTATTTTGTAGGCTGCCACTTTACCATAAAGACCCATTGTTTCTAGAAGTCTTTATTGTAGAGGTTTTAGCATTTTCTTCTTTTCTTTTCTTTTCTTTTTATTTTTCTTTTTGAGCCATGCCCAGTGACACTCAGGGGTTACTCCTGGCTATGTGCCCAAAAATTGCTCTTGGCTTAGAGAACCATATGGGACGCTAGGGAATCTAGCCACAGTCTGTCCGAGGTTAGCCACATGCAAGGCACACCTTATTGCATGTGTCACTTTTGACCCTGGTTTTCTAAGGATAGTAGTATCATGTCATCCCAAATGATGAGAACCTGAGTTCTTTACCTTTCTATCTGGATGCTGTTAATATCTTTTTTTTTTGCCTAATTGCTATGATAAATACCTTCTGTTCAATATTGATCAGAAGTGGCAACAGTGGTTAGCCTTGTCTTGTGCGGGATCTTAGTATATTGAATACAATGTTTGCTGTAGATCGTGGTAGAAGTCTTTGAGTATATGGAAGATTCCTTCAATTCCCAAATAGTTGAGAGGTTTTATTTGTGGGGGTGGGGGGAGTATTGTGGGTCAAACCTGGCTTTTCTTAGGTGTTATAGAGACTCTGTGCTCATAAATTACTCTTAGCAGGTTCAGAGATCCATATGGGATACTGGGCACTGAATCTGGGTTGGCTCATGCAGGGTAAGCACTGTATGCACTGTGCTATCGTTCTGGCCCCTAATAAGAGTTTTTAAAATCTGAATCCTTCTAAAATGCTTTCTCTGCATCTATTGCTATGATCAAATGAATTTCACTTTTTGTTTTACTGTTATGGTGAATAAAGTTGACTGACTTCTGTGTGAGAAATCATCTTTACATTGCTAGAATGAATCCTATTTAAGCATGGTGTCTGACTCTGTTGATGAATTGTTGTATTCTATTTGTGAATAATTTGTTTAAGATATTTGCATCTGTGTTCATCAAGGATTTTGGTCTGTAATCCTCCTTCCTTGTGGTGTCTCTGCTTTTGGTATCAGAGTGATACTAACTTTATAGAAACTGCTCAGTTGTGTTTCTGTTTCTTCAGTTTCCTAGATGACCTTGAAAGCTTTGGAATTAGGTTCTCTTTGAATGTCGGAAAGAATGCACTAGTAAATACATCTGAATCTGAGCTTTTGTTTTTGGAAAGCCTTTTGATTAATGTTCCAATGCACTCTAAAGGAATAGTTCTGCTCAGGTATACAAAATCATCTTGGTTCAGGCTTAGGAGATTACAGGAATCCAACAATATATCCATTTCTTCCTGGGTATTCTCTTTTGTGGCATAAACATTCTCAAAATAGATTTTGATTATCTTTGAATTTCTGTGTCTGTTGTAACATCTCCCTCTTCATTTCTGATTTGGTTTCTTAGGGTTCTTTCTAAATCTTTCTTTATGAATTTTGATAATACTTTATTGATCTTATTTATTTTAAAAAATCAATACTTACAATTTTACTGATTTTATTTGATATTTTGATATTTTATTTAATTTCTGCTCCAAGTTTTATTATCTTCTTCCTCCTGCCAGAATTTGGCTCATTTTGTTGGTCATTCTCCAGTCTTTTAAGATGTACTCTTTTCTTTCTTTCTAGTAAATGCTTGTGAAGCTATTAATTTTCTTTTTAATACTGTTTTTTTCTGTATCCCACAAGATCAGAAAGTTTGTATCCTCATTTTCATTTGTCTCTAGGAATTTTTTGGTTTACTCTCTGGCTCTCTGGTTTTTCAGTTGAAAGCTGTATAATTTCCAGGTGTTTGAGTTATTTTTCTCTTCCTGTTTGCAATTCACTTCTATTTTGAGTGCATAGTGGTCTGAGAAAATATTTGATACAATTTCTATACTATTGATTTTATGGAAGTATTTTTTGTGGCCCAGCATGTTGTATACCTTGAAGACTGCTCTATGTATACTGGAGAAGAATATGTAATCTGCCTTTTAGGGATAAAATGTCCCTCTATCTATATGTATACTCTCTCTGCATATATATATATATATATATATATATATATATATATATATATATATATATATACACACACACACAGAAACACACACAAGTCTCCTCTACAATTTGTTCATTTAAAGCCTTGTTAAGTTTTATTCTGGTTAATCAATCAGAGTTGTGATGCTATTGTTGTTTTTTTTCTGAGTCTCTAAGTAATTGGTTTAATTATTTTAGTGGCCAATCACTGAGTGCATATATTCTAGGATTCTGTCATATTGGTGATGTACAAATTCCTTGATAATTAAGAAATGATCCTCTCTGAACCAGAGTGAAAATGCAGTGATAGGGCGTTTGCCTTGTACATGACTGACTCAGGACAGACCTCGGTTCGATCCCTGGACGTCCCATATGGTTCCCCAAGCCAGGAGAGATTTCTGAACGCATATCCAGGAGTAACCCCTGAATGTCACAAAGTGTGGCCTAAAAACCAAAGGAAAAAAAAAAAAAGAAAAAAGAAATGAACCTTTCTGCCTCTTATAACCTTTTTTTTTTTTTTTTTGGCTTTTGGCTTTTGGGCCACACCCAGTGACGCTCAGGGGTTACTCCAGCTATTTGCTCAGAAGTTGCTCCTGGCAGGCACGGGGGACCATATGGGGAACCGGGGGATGGGGGATCGAACTGAGGTCCGTCCTAGGTTAGCGCAGGCACCTTACCTCCAGCGCCACTGCCCGGCCCCCTCTTATAACCTTTTTAAGCCTAAAGTGCATGTCACCTGTTATTATTATGACCACCCACGCATTTTAAGGAGACATACTCTGAATGCAAGATATTTGGTTCAATAATTAGCATAAATATCCCCCAAGAATAATTAGAGGTAGTTTCTGATCAATGTCAGGAATAGTCCAAAATTAAATTGAATAAAAATGTCAATTCAGAGGGAATTAATAAATAACAACTCGTAATTAAAAAGCACAAATTAGTCTTTACTAAACTATGCTAACATTTTCAACTCAATAATAATTGAATTCATTTATTTGAAATATCATTATATATGCCCAATTTACTAGCTATACATTAACACAGATATTGGTAGAAAAAGCACTATATAAGTACAGAAAAACAAGAATTAGAATTTCCTGACTGGGGGAACTGTGGACTGAGGGGACTCTTTTTCTGTGCTGCTGTCTTTTCTGAATGCTTGGAGCTCTCCCCAAAGACCAGAGCCCTGGGAAGTGAATCCATAGGTCGCTGCAAGCTGGGGCTGCCAGCTGACTAATGAGTGAGTAAGAACCGGCTGGCTAAGGAGAGTCCCAATTGGAGAGCTGGTTGCTCCTCCTACGGGAGACTCTGCCCTACTGCGCTCTACTGGGGGAACTGTGGACTGAGGGGACTCTTTTTCTGTGCTGCTGTCTTTTCTGAATTCTTCTAGCCCACACTCTTTCTAACCAATAAACCCCATCACAACACTCAGGAAAAACCAAACTACTGGCGTGACAATGCGGAAAGCTTGTAGGCAAACACTATGCACCGAGAATGAGGATGATGGTTTGGATGACCATAAAAATCACAACCCTCTGTTTAACCTCTCAGATAAGGAACTTAAGATAGATATATGGAATATGTTTGTAAAACTCCAAGAAAGCATAGATTGATCAGAATAGAACACAAATACAGAACTCAAAAAACTCCAAGAAAGCATAGATCGATCAGAACAGAACACAAAGACAGAACTCAAAAAACTCGAAACTGAAATAGCAGGTCTGAAAAACATGGTAGCTCAACTGTAAACATCAGTGGATGCCCTCGACACCAGGGTATCAGCAGCTGAAGAGAGAATCGGAGTACTGGAAGATGTGATGCACAAAAACTCAACACAGCAGAAGAAATGGGAAAAGAAACTTATGATGAACGATCGGGCAATGGAAAAAGTACTCAAGGAATGTGAACAGATGAAAATTGAAGTCTTTGACAAACCCAAAAGAAACAACATAAGAATCATTGGAGTCCCAGAGATCCAAGTAGAAGATCACCAGGAAGAGTCAACAGTCAAAGACATCATCAAAAAGACAATACTAGAGTTAATGACTACATGCAATCAAATCCTGCATGCTCGAAGAGTACCAGCCAAAAGAGACCAAAAGAAAAACACCCACAGACACATTATCGTTACAATGACAAATCCTACAGATAGAGATAGAATACTGAATGCAGCAAGATCAAAAAGGGAAATTATATTCAAAGGAGCATACCTGAGACTTACAGCAGACATGTCACAAGAAACTCTCAAGGCCAGAAGACAGTGGTGGGATATTGTGGCAAGACTGAAAGAAATGAATACCTCACCTAAAATATTGCACCCAGCCCAACTGATGTTCAGGTTTGAAGGAAGTATACATAGCTACATGGATAAACAACAGCTTAAAAACTTCACAGAAGATAAGCCAGGCTTAAAGGAAAAACTGACAGGTCTACTCTAAGACAAGAGAGACCAACAAACACAGGAAATATATCTACAAAGATGACATCAAACCCTATAACAATCATCTCCGTCAATGTTAATGGACTTAATTCACCAATTAAAAGACACAGAGTGGCAAAGTGGGTCAAAAAGTTGAAACCAACATTCTGCTGCCTGCAGGAAACCCATTTGAATAGACAGAGTAAACATAGACTCAGGATCAAGGGCTGGAGGAAGGTCATAGAAGCAAACAATACCTTCAAGAAAGCTGGGGTGGCCATATTAATATCTGATGATGTCAACTTTATACTCAGAAAAGTGGTAAGGGACAAAGATGGTCATTATGTTCTAATTAAGGGATATGTGCAACAGGAAGAAATCAGTCTATTAAACATATATACACCCAAAGAGAGACCAGCAAATTATCTAATACAGTTACTGACAAATTTGAAAGAAGAAATCAATGATAACACAATAATTATGGGAGACTTTAACATGGCCCTATCAACACTCGATAGGTCAACCAGAATGAAACCCAACTAAAACATACTGGTCCTGAAAGGAGAGATGGAAGAAAGAGGACTAGTAGATGTTTATAGGACACTTCATCCAAAAAAACCTGGATACACATTCTTCTCCAATGTACATGGGTCATTCTACATGATAGACTATATGCTGACAAATAAAACATCCCTCCATAAAATCAAGCGGATAGAAATCTTGCAAGCTACCTTTGCCAACCACAAGGCTCTGAAATTAGATGTGAACTACAAAGCCACACAGAAGAAAAATATTATCAGCTGGAAATTAAACACCACGCTACTGAACAGCCAGTGGGTCCGATATCAAATCAAAAAGGAAATCAAAACTTTCCTGGAAACAAATGATAATGAAGACACCACTACCCAGAATCTATGGGACACAGCAAAAGCGGTCCTGAGAGGAAAATTTATAGCTCTCCAAGCACACATCAGGAAGGAAGAAGGGGCTTACCTGAATAACCTAATGACACAGCTCAAAAAGTTAGAAAATGACCAACAAAAGGAACCAAAAATAGGGAGATAGAAGGAAATTACAAAGCTGAAAGCAGAACTCAATGAAGTGGAAAACCGAAAATCAATCCGAAAAATTGACAAAAGCAGAACTTGGTTCTTTGAAAAAATAAACAAGATTGATAGGCATTTGGCAAAACTCACAAAGAAAAAGAGAGAGAGAAATCTGATAACAAGTATTAGAAATGAAAAGGGGGAGATCACGACAGATACTGCAGAGATCCAAAGGGTAATCAGAAACTACTTCGAGAAACTTTATGCTACTAAATATGAGAACCTGGAAGAAATGGAAAAATTCTTGGACTCATATAACCTTTCACATTTAAATAAGGAGGAGGTAGGTTATCTAAAAGCCCCCATCACCACTGAGGAAATTGAAACTGTAATCAAACATCTGCCCAAAAAGAAAAGCCCAGGCCCAGATGGATTTCCTAATGAATTTTTTCAAATCTTTCAAGAGGAGCTACTACCAATCCTAACCAGTTTGTTTCATGAAATTGAAGAAACGAGAATACTCCCAAATAGCTTTTATGAAGCTAACATCATCTTGATACCAAAACCGGATAAAGATGCTGCCAAAAAAGAAAATTACAGACCAATATCCCTGATGAATGCCGATGCTAAGATTTTCAACAAAATTCTGGCAAATAGGATCCAACGCGTCGTCAAGATTATACACTATGATCAAGTAGGCTTCATACCAGGAATGCAGGGTTGGTTTAACATCCGTAAATCTATCAACATCATACACAACATCAACAAGAAGAAAAAGAAAAATAACATGATCATATCAATAAATGCAGAGAAAGCATTTGATAAGGTCCAGCACCCATTCTTGATCAAAACTCTCAGCAAGATGGGAATAGAAGGAACCTTTCTCAATCTAGTTGAAGCTATTTACCACAAGCCAATGGCAAATATTATCCTTAATGCAGAAAAACTAAAAGACTTTCCTTTAAATTCTGGTACAAGACAAGGCTGTCCGCTCTCACCACGCCTCTTCAACTTAGTACTGGAAGTCCTTGCTATAGCGATCAGGCAAGAAAAGGATATCAAGGGAATCCAGATAGGAAAGGAAGAAGTTAAGCTCTCATTGTTTGCAGACGACATGATACTCTACCTAGAAAACACTTAAGAGTCTACCAAAAAGATTCTAGAAATAATAGATTCCTATAGCAAGGTGGCAGGCTATAAAATCAACACACAGAAATCAATGGCCTTTTTATACACTAACAATGATAGGGAAGAGAAGGAAGATAAGAAGGCAATCCCATTCACAATAGCACCACACAAAATCAAATATCTTGGAGTCAACTTGACCAAAGATACGAAGGACCTATACAAAGAAAATTATAAAGTCTGCTTCAGGAAATAAGGGAGGATACACGGAAATGGAAACATATACCCTGCTCATGGATTGGCAGGATTAACATCATTAAAATGGCAATACTCCCCAAAGCATTATACAGATTTAATGCGATCTCTATAAAGATGCCCATGACATTCTTCAAAGAAGTGGATCAAACACTTATGAAGTTCATCTGGAACAATAAACACCCTAGAATAGCTAAAGCACTCCTAGGGAAAAGGAAAATGGGAGGCATTACTTTCCCCAACTTTAAACTGTACTATAAAGCAATAATTATCAAAACAGCATGGTATCGGAATAAAGACAGACCTTCAGACCAGTGGAATAGGCTTGAATTCTCAGATATTGTCCCCCAGACATACAAGTACCTAATTTTTGACAAAGGAGCAAGAAATCCTAAGTGGAATAGGGAAAGCCTCTTCAACAAGTGGTGCTGGCAGAACTGGTTAGCCACTTGCAAAAAAGCGAAAATAGACCCCCAGTTAACATCATG